>OY740770.1:111739813-111797313 GCA_963513935.1 Aphrophora alni
AAACACTCTACATAATATACTGTATTCAAATAGAACCTACACTTTGGACCGCTTGTACCATAAACTGGCCCTAACCGTAAATATTATTTGATTGAAATCGATCGTATAATGTCAGTGATCAAGGATATTTTTCTTTATTTTTATTTTTGTTTTCGTATTCCTGGACTGTAATTTTCTTATACTGTACTTGTAATTTGACACACTGGTGTGGATATAAATCTTCACATCTTACCAAAATTTGAACGAAATCATACGAACAGAATTTGAGAAATTAGATCTGTATAGTTCTATAGCCTAGTTTTTGTTTTTTTAAATCGATAAATCTTGACGCTGTATTTTTGGGAAAAGTTATGACAAATTCGTTTTGTTTAGGTGTAAAAACTATATTTGAATAGAATTGTTACAGACAATTTGTATGTTTTTGTCTTTTTACAGAAGACACCAAAACTACATATCCATGATAAATTATAATCAATTTTCCCCTTATCTATAATACGTATTTGTATAGAAGTAAAAATTAAACATTTTGGGCGTTTTAACAAAAAGGAGACGGGCGTAGCGCCGTAGGAAATGTTTACCTTATAAGGTTCCATGATTAGAACCGGATATCCACCTAGAACAATAAACTTGGATTTATTTTCGTATCTCGTAACTACGTGAGCCTTTGTCAATACACGTGGAAGCGTTACGGTTAGTGTTGCAACATAGAGTTAGAGAGCCGGGAGTGAGTCATCCACAGTGCACCGCCTGCTTGATAGGTGTGGCGTAGAACTCTTTGTTTACAAACAAGGTCTTGGACTGGATCTTAGAATACTCAGTTTTAATTGGTTCTCTGAACTGTATGACGTTCAACTACTCCCAAATCCATCCAGTTTTCATTATTTTATGATGTTTAGTTGGTTGCCATTTAGTCCAGACAACATTATCCATTTTTAGGTTAAAATTTTTATAAACTATTCAGTAAATAAATAGTCGAAAAAAAATTATTTTGTGAGAGAAAAATCCTATGAATGGGTGAACAGATTCAGGAAGGTGTAAAATCAAAATACAAGACTTTATTTCCTTAAAAGTTTTTCGAAAAAATAGATATTTTCCGAATATGTATGGGTGAAAACCAATGTAGAAAACGTTTTCAACAAGTTTGGATAATTTAGACTTGAGAGAGTTGTTTTTGATTCTTGAAATTTTGTTTAAAAAATCTTTCATTTTCCAATTAACTAACGAGAAAAATCTTTTTTTTAAATTCTAAACAACTTAGCTTAACATTTTCTGATTATAATTGACTACTCTTTGGCGTGGAAACAATTTTATTGTTTATAACAATGATAAACATTCGAGCGTCGATAACATTTTCTTCCTACTTTGTCCAGACGTTATTATTTAACCCGAGGTTAGATTTTATTGTCCATTCTCTTTATCTCTCTCGATTGAAAATGTCTGAAGTTATTTCCAAATTTGATTGGACTAAGCCGTCTAAAAACATTGTGCTGGCTGCCTAAATTAAACACAAGTAATAAAAAAAAAATTAAAACTACTGAAATGGGCGTCAAATAATTTTGTTTATTTTACTATTTGGTTTTATGAATGGGCGTTTGAGAAAGTTTGTGCAATGTTTAATTTTATTAATTTTTACTTTTAAAATATATAGACATAGGATACCAATAAAAATTATTAGTAAAATATATTTTGAGTTATAAATTGACAAAAGCATTTTTATAGATTAACACGTTGTATAGTGGCTTTCAACAATTGTCTGAATGAATGAATCACAGTGATGTCATTGTGATTAATAACAGCTACTTTCAAATGATATGGCGGAGGTGGAATGACTCATGATTGTTTAGTAGGAACATGCTGTAGTCATGATGCTAATATGTTGTTTAACCCGACTTGTACAGTGTGTCTGTGTTTTGGTGTAATAAGACTATATATTTTGTTTCTATTGTTTTTTCAAAAACCTCTCTTTCATCATTTTACAAAAAAGAAAGAAAAAAAAACTAAATAAAAACCTTTAGCCCTCAAATACTCTATAAAATGCAGGGGTCGGAAGAAAACAAGAGTTGGTCAAGATACACCTAACAGGAAAGAGAAGGATCTAACACAAGATTAGAAGAAGGTGTAGATTCAGTAAATTTCCTCGGGATTTTCAAGCTAAAATGAGCCTCTGAGGGGGAATAAGATTATAGAACAAGGATGAAGGTGGGTTCGCGGGGCTTTAGGCCTGAATCAGCTGGTTGTAGGTTTATGTCTTTTCTAATCTATCTATAGGAACATGACAGCATCCCCCCACCCAATAACAACCGAGTAGTTGACGTGACAAATACTGTTCGCATGACATTCTATAACCAAACTGTCAGTACCTCTCATAAGCAATGCAAAGACATTGAACACACCCACTCACAAAACCAAACAAGTACTTACCCAGCCCTGATCATACAAAGTTGGTTGGTTTCTTAGACCTGTAGGAAATGTTAAATTGTTAAACACAGGTTTTCTGAAATTCGTAATTGTCTATATCACTACTGGCTCTACCGACGTCGTAGATGTGTACAACACCCACAGTCTAGGATTGTGTCCCCTCGCCTGATTTGACGGTACAACCCATTCCAAGAAAACCAGATACACAAATTACTGCTTAGCTACATTTAATGCCTAAAGTTACAACTTCGTGGCAGACGTTTTATTCTTATTTATACCGATAAAAGAATCGGATGTAGGGTAGGCGTTTACACAGAAGCATTTGAGGTCTATATTTTTTTATTGAGGTTGTACCGCTGGAAGGAAACGCAACAAACAAAGTGTGGAGGCCACTCCACCCCAGACAGGTTCCTACCTTGAGGATCCTGTATATCATAGTAAACCGTCTCCACAAGCTTCGCGCGTGTCAATGTGACGCCGGAAGCTGTACATAGGTGAAGGAGCTTTTACTTGCTACGTTCTATTCGTTGACTCAGCCCAATTTCATAGTTAGAAATTACATTTTTGACAGTAACTCCGCTATTTGTGACCGTAGAGTTGTACCATTACATACAGAATTGAAATATTCAAAATTTTAACTAATTAGTATATCTAATTTAAGTTCGATAACGTACTAGATATTAATAAAAACTTTAAAAATGGCCGCCAATTTGACGGTTTTAATTAGATTGTTCTGAATTTTAATGGAGTTTTATTTTAGCGCACTATAGTCTCCTATACTAAATTTCGCGTTCCTATTTTAATTTTTGTGGCCCCTAATGTGTTCACGTACAACGACGTCAGACAAAAGGCATATCGAAAATCATTATCTCGATTTCCTGAGGCCTGAGGCCATGTAACTTGAATTTCAGTCAAATAATTACGTATAGAGGTAACGTGTCACGACCCTGACAGGCTTCGAATCTCTCTATATTAGTGAAGGAGCGACCATTCATTGGACTCTGGATCCCGTACGAATATCACATTTCCTTGAGAGATGAAGGTAGGAAGGTAGGGTTGGTAGCCTTATCTGTAGAATTGAAATCCTCAAATTTTAATAAAAATTAATATGTTATAAGTTGAATAATAAATGAGAGATGGATGAACAACTGTTTAAAATAGACGCCATATTGACTTTTCTCATTTCAATTATTGTGAATTTCGATAGGGTTTTATATGAGCACACAATGGTCCCCTATACTAAATTTCATGTTCCTGTCTTATTTTTCGATTTCCTGTGGTTGTAAAACGTGAACAAAAAATGGTTCAAAATGGCCGCCATTTTCACTTTTCAGTATTCAATTTTTGTGAATTTCGATAGGGTTTTATATGAGCACACAATGGTTCCCTATACTAAATTTCATGTTCCTGTCTTATTATTCGATTTCCTATGGTTGTAAAACGTGAACAAAAAATTGTTTAAAATGGCCGCCATTTTCAGTTTTCAGTATTCCAATTTTTGTGAATTTCGATAGGGTTTTATATGAGCACACAATGGTTCCCTATACTAAATTTCATGTTCCTGTCTTATTTTTCGATTTCCTGTGGTTGTAAAACGTGAACAAAAAATTGTTTAAAATGGCCGCCATTTTCACTTTTCAGTATTCGATTTTTCTGAATTTCGATAGGGTTTTATATGAGCACACAATGGTCCCCTATACTAAATTTCATGTTCCTGTCTTATTTTTCGATTTCCTGTGGTTGTAAAACGTGAACAAAAAAATGGTTCAAAGGCCGCCATTTTCACTTTTCAGTATTCGATTTTTCTGAATTTCGATAGGGTTTTTGTATGAGCACACAATGGTTCCCTATACTAAATTTCATGTTCCTGTCTTATTTTTCGATTTCCTGTGGTTGTAAAACGTGAACAAAAAAATGGTTCAAAATGGCCGCCATTTTCACTTTTCACTATTCGATTTTTCTGAATTTCGATAGGGTTTTATATGAGCACACAATGGTTCCCTATACTAAATTTCATGTTCCTGTCTTATTTTTCGATTTCCTGTCGTTGTAAAACGTGAACAAAAAATGGTTCAAAATGGCCGCCATTTTCACTTTTCAGTATTCGATTTTTCTGAATTTCGATAGGGTTTTATATGAGCACACAATGGTTCTCTATACTAAATTTCATGTTCCTGTCTTATTCGATTTCCTGTCGTTGTAAAACGTGAACAAAAAATTGTTTAAAATGGCCGCCATTTTGACTTTTCTCAATTCAATTTTTCTCAATTTCAATAGGGTTATATATATATGCACACTATAATCCCCAATTTTGTTAAAATGTAGTTCCTCTTAAAACGGTTGATAACAATCTCTCCAAAAATCCCCGGTTCGTGAGTAATTGGTAAAATTAAAATATAGGTCATGGCTTTACTAATTTTAAATTTTGGAAATGTGAAAATAATGAACCAAACCAGTGTAGAAAATTGAAAATAAATTACTGATAACATTTAAAAAACGAAAATTAACCTTGACTCTCGCCATTTAAACTTGATATGATCTTATAATATATATTCTTACAAGTTTATTACACAGATGATGCAAGTTTAAACTTTATTTAAATAGTTAAATATTGTTTTAAAACTCTACATAATGTAAGACGTCATTTATTTAAGACGTTGATTTTTACTTTTTATTAACAACTTCCGAAAGGACTTTTTTGACGGTGAATAATTTTGAGTAGGCTATAGTAAATGACTCAGAACATTCTTTTCCCACTTATTACATGTACTTTTTAATTGGGATGTTATTAACGGTTAATTAAAACTACTGTATTACAAACATTTTTTTAGATTTTTCTGAAGATGTGACGTAACCGAAACACGTCAGTTAGTTGTATAACGAAGCTAAGAAAGGTAGATACTTCACAACTATAAAATAAAGTTTATACGTAGCCAGTAAGTGAAGTATAGGGTAATATTGGTAACCCCGCAAAATATTTTGACCCTTTTTTTCAGTTTTTCTTCACGTTTCATCCCCTCAGGGAACTGACAAAGTGATTTTCGATGCCTTTCGTCCGTCGTCGTTGTCATCTTTAGGTAAGCACGATAACGGCCTCTAAAATTAAAATAGGAACGTGAAATTTGATATAGGAGACTATAATAGTGTGTTTGTGTAGAATTCTATTGAAATTCAGACGACATACCAAAATAGCTGTCATTTTAAACAGTTTTTTCTCACATCTTGTGCATTATTTATCTTAAATTTAGAGACGCTTAATAGTTAAAAAAATTCAGATTTCAATTGTGCATGAATGATACCAACCCCCCCCCCCCACTTCTCTACGATGACAAATAGCGAAGTTCATTCATAATTTTCGTACAGCTTTGAGGGTCGTCAGAGTCAATACATTAACCGAGCGGAGCGAATGGAAACTCTTTAATGTATAAACATATACAGGGTGAGTCAGACCACCCGTGCAGTACTTATAGCTGTCTTACAAACTTACTTTAACACTTTTTCATTCTCATTTCCCCCTAATTTGGCTCCACTGAATCCAATGAAATTAATTTCAATTTTGAAAAATTCCCCAAAAGGGCCCTTTTTGGGGGGTAGGGGTGCTTTTTGAGGAATTTTCAAATGTAAACATGGGTTGTGTGATACATCATTTTAAAGGTCTAATTACCTTGAACATTTTGGCGCAATCAAAAGTTAATTATCTTTAACCGTATGTACAGGGTGTACCAAAACGTATTGAATTTGGACTTTAAAATAAAATACCGTGTTATCCTAACTACAATACGGAACAGCACCAGATTTTTGTCCAAGCTTATTATTGAGCTATTCTTTAAGAAAACGTGTGGTACGGGCATTTTTCACTGGAATTTGAATGTTTTAAAAATGCTCAAAATTGAAGAATTTAAAAAAGCCTAAATCTCAAAATTCTTAAATAGCAACTTATTACAAATGTTATATCAAGTAAAAGGTCTTTTAAAAACAAACATTTTTTGTATTTTATTTTTTTATCTATCTCTTACTGTTAAAAAATGGCAGCCAAAAAACTTAATTATGCCAGTTTACAAAATTTAACAAATTACTTTTATTTGAACAAAAAGGTGTTTATGATTAAATAAACAGTCTCTGTTATGTAATAAGAACAAAACTCAACTTGTTTTTATTTTTCAATGTTTTAAAGATAAACATGGACAACTACTACCAAAGTATTGAGCCACATTGAAAAATAAAAACAAGTTGAATTTTGTTCTTATTACATAACAGAGACTGTTTATTTAATCATAAACACCTTTTTGTTCAAATAAATTAATTTGTTAAATTTTGTAAACTGGCATAATTAAGTTTTTTGGCTGCCATTTTTTAACAGTAAGAGATAGATAAAAAAATAAAATACAAAAAATGTTTGTTTTTAAAAGACCTTTTACTTGATATAACATTTGCTATAAGTTGCTATTTAAGAATTTTGAGATTTAGGCTTTTTTAAATTCTTCAATTTTGAGCATTTTTAAAATATTCAAATTCCAGTGAAAAATGCCCGTACCACACGTTTTCTTAAAGAATAGCTCAATAATAAGCTTGGACAAAAATCTGGTGCTGTTCCGTATTGTAGTTAGGATAACACGGTATTTTATTTTAAAGTCCAAATTAAATACGTTTTGGTACACCCTGTACATACGGTTAAAGATAATTAACTTTTGATTGCGCCAAAATGTTCAAGGTAATTAGACCTTTAAAATGATTTATCACACAACCCATGTTTACATTTGAAAATTCCTCAAAAAGCACCCCTACCCCCCAAAAAGGGCCCTTTTGGGGAATTTTTCAAAATTGAAATTAATTTCATTGGATTCAGTGGAGCCAAATTAGGGGGAAATGAGAATGAAAAAGTGTTAAAGTAAGTTTGTAAGACAGCTATAAGTACTGCACGGATGGTCTGACTCACCCCGTATAAACCCCATTAGGGCGTCGCAGACATCAAGGGAGTAGTGATTTACACAAATACAAAGTTCAGAAAACTTGTGTAACAATTGTTTTTAACAATTTCACCCTTGATTTACCAATACAAATGAACATTTTTTACAAAGTCCAAGAAACCAATTATTGAGCATTACATTTATTGGATTCGCTTGTATTACATTTTACGATAGGCTGGGTAAGTACCATAATGGAGTCCATCAACTTGTTTTAAACTCTATGTAAGCCTTCGCCCCAACACGTAAAAGAAAGTTGGCTGTATGTCTTTTACTCATCCTTTGTTAAATCACCTTATAGTATCATAACTTTATATTGTAGTTTCAACGTCAGCACTTTTGACTCTGACCTGTACACTAAACCCTGTAGATTGCATTGGATTCCTCCACAAATACATAAAACAATGTAACTATTGATAACCTTGAGTTCATTGGTTATCGTTTGGTTAATTTGACTTTGGATATTTATCTATATTAAGAAACTATTGCTATTAATACCAGTGTAAATTCTTTTCAATATACGAGTAAACACGTGATATTGTACAATATTTTTGTAGGATATGAATCTTTGTAAATTTCAGATTTGGTAAACCGATCATTTTCTTAAAATCGTTTAGATGTAAACTTTTTTATTTAACGAATTAGAACGGGGAAAATAGTTTTAAATAGTCGTGCTTATGAAATTTTGCACGACATTGCCTGGGCAATACTTTTTAAGAAAATCTATCACCCCTCACCCTCCCAAACAACGGTAATTAGTGATCATAATTATGTTTGTTTTATTCAACATGACGAAAAATAGTAAATTTGATCATTTTCTTGTGTAATACATATTAAATAAATTTTAAAACTAACAGACCTTTAGTTATAGGTGAAAAATGAAGTGTGCAAAGTCAATTTTATTGTTAGATTAGGTTAGCTTTGTCGATTTTAGCAAAATTGTGCATTTTAGAATAAAATATTTTGTAAACTAAAACGGGGCAATTTTGTTATATTCCTCCGATTTATGAATAATTTTACGGTGATTGCAAAGTAGGACACTAAATATAAGAACCCCCTTTGGATGTTCGCAAATGAAACAAATTTTGTTGGAGTTACAAGTGACTCCCATCTTCTTCTCTGGCCTTGATGTACCGTGGCAACTTCCGCCGTCAGCCTCCAATCTTCTGTGTTTGGAACTCATCCCCAGTGTCCTTTAGTTCATCATCCATTCATCGAAATCTTCCTCTGCCTTTTCTTCTTATGAGATGAAGTACTTCTTCCAGTATTCTTCTGAGAATCCAGTTTTCCACCATTCTCTTCCGTGGCCTTGTTTGGACTCACCCCTAGTGTCCTTTAGTTCAACATCCATCCTTCGAAATCTTCCTCTGCCTTTTCTTCTTATGAGATGAAGTACTTCTTCCAGTATTCTTCTGAGAATCCAGTTTTCCACCATTCTCTTCCGTGGCCTTGTTTGGACTCACCCCTAGTGTCCTTTAGTTCAACATCCATCCTTCGAAATCTTCCTCTGCCTTTTCTTCTTATGAGATGAAGTACTTCTTCCAGTATTCTTTTGAGAATCCAGTTTTCCACCATTCTCTTCCGTGACCTTGTTTGGACTCACCCCTAGTGTCCTTTAGTTCAACATCCATCCTTCGAAATCTTCCTCTGCCTTTTCTTCTTATGAGATGAAGTACTTCTTCCAGTATTCTTTTGAGAATCCAGTTTTCCACCATTCTCTTCCGTGACCAAACCACTTTATTCTTCTTCACAAATCGAACTACATCCTGAGCTTCAAATTAAATCATCCTCTCTTACTGCTCCTCATATCTTCTCCGGTATGTGTTGCTCAAATACTCAGAGCATTTACCTGTGACATTGTCAGGGCCCAAGTTTCTAATCCAAAGTTGACAACCGGACACACAATTAAATATTTTGATCTTTGATTTTTCTTGTAATAATTTTATCGTTAGGTACACACCAAAATTTTTACAGGTACTCCTCGCGGAAGAACATTATTTACCCACTGGAACGCAATTCTTCGACAAAAAGAACAATAAGTTAATGTATTAAATAGTATGACAGCAATTTATTTTCTATTAACAGCTGAACTCGCAGATGGCAACCAACTTGTGTGTAGGCATGCGCAGTACATGACTCACAATAAGAGTGGTTCACCTTGGGCTTTAGATTGCTTATAAACTTAAGAAATTAAAGTATGTAGGTAGTGTTTATGATGGCGTTATTTCAAAGACAAAAGGTATTACAAACTTGGCTCTGTTCACGAACACCACCTGTCATTTCCTAAACATATGTCATTTATAAAAGTAGTAACCTTAACTAGTTCAAGTATGATTTAGCCTACGTGCCGACAAAATGGATTCTTTTAGAAAGTAACAACATAGGTTGGATCACGATCTGTTTAGCGGTTGGTTAAAAATGTTCCTTTTACGGACATACAAAGGGACAAAATGAACATTGCTTTTCACTTTTTCAGATGATACCAAAATACAGGCTAAATTAAAACCGTCAACCGAAGAAGACCATTCAAGGTCAAGCAACACAGGCTTTTATGAATGAAATAAAGAAATAAAAAAGTAAAACCTCTTTATTACTTACATTAATTTTTTGCTAAAAACATCTGTTAAAAACCGTTGTATAACTACAAAGTTATTTATTATTGTTATGGATCATTAACGTTGTGCTTGTGGAGGTTTAATTAAAAATGAATTACACTTCTGAGAGTGTAAGACACTTACATATAGTTTTTAAGGATTCTATAGACTGTTGTTTGTAACACTAATGTTTTAGTGTTTATGTTAGAAACTAAAACTAGTAGCATAAAGAAGAACTTGTAGTTAAAACTAGAGCTGATCGGTCAAAACAGGACTATGTAGAAACGTGATCAGGAAAAACCACTAGTTCACAGAATAAAAAAAGAAATAGCAAAAGCGTTTTTGAGCCGACGACACACTTGTCAACTGTATAAAAGGGGTGTGTGCCATTGGGGGTAGTTATCTAATGTTTTTTGGGGTGATTAATCTTAGTTTTTTTCTCAAAAGTTTTAGTGCGTGACCTTGTACTTGTTGAGAATTAACCGGAATATTTTCAGTCTTATTTCAGTACTCTACAAATCGACGAAATGTGAAAGTTTAAACTGTTTGGATCCTCAACAAGTATTAGGTGGTGATGGTTGATAATTCACTAATATGCTTTCACGGCGATTGTAAAATCGCTACTGCTCTTTTAAGTTGGAGTAAATGTGATAAACAGTGATCTAAACAGCTTGTGTGAGCTGAGACGCGATTTTCACTATTTCAGCTATTGGATAGTTTCAATTATTTCCGATACTATAGCTGAGACTCCGTTTACAGTGATTAGGGGCTTGGGAAACCCGAGATTTCTAGCTGGATCTACAGCTGTTTGGAAGTTGCCTTGGGTCCTATTATGTTTCTCTTGACCAATTCGCTTTTTAAACAACAAGGGTAAAAATTTAATGAATTTTGCGATTGTCATTCCCACTCTACAACATCTTGCAGTGTTATTGTTTAAGTTGCGTTACAATACAGTAGGCTACTAGTCTACTAAATTGCGAAAGATAAATGTCACTTAGAAAATAGAGCTACTTCACTACCGGTAGAATTGTTGCAATTTGTACAAACATTTTCCTATAAAACTTCATTCTCCAACTAAAAGCGACAATAAATATTTCACGGGTGACTTATTTTTTAGCAATAAATCACAATCACTGGTTGTTAATATTTTATCACGTCAGTAATCTGAACCTAAACTTCTCGATTAGTATTGCATTGCAGTGCGTAGATTTATTTTTTTCTATATTCAAGGTTCGGGGACAGGTACAGAACCTACGTAAATTGTTTGGGCGGCTTCGGGGTCTGCAATATAATGGTCAGGCCTTACTAAACAGGAATAGAATAACGACGTCAAACCTTTGTATTTGTTTACAGTTAACATTGTGAGAGCCGTTGGCATCATTTGGAAAGTTTTAACCTCACTAAAGATCGGTTCAAGGCCAAATCAACATGTGCTTCATAATAGAAGTCTACCTGAGTTATGCCAGTTTGTGACACTTTAGTAGTGATGAAACTAATGGTGATTTTACAGTATGATCACTACCAACAAATCACAGTCATTTTAAAGAGCCATAGAGACTGATTTAAGTAACACCAGTAAAATATTATCATTGTCAACCTGTGATTGTGATTCGGTGCACAGACCTGAATTATGCCAGTTTGTGACACTTTAGTAGTGATGAAACTAATGGTGATTTTACAGTATCATCACTACATACCAACAAATCACAGTCATTTTAAAGAGCCATAGAGACTGATTTAAGTAACACCAGTAAAATATTATCATTGTCAACCTGTGATTGTGATTCGGTGCACAGACCTGAATTATGCCAGTTTGTGACACTATAGTAGTGATAAAACTAATGGTTATTTTACAGTATCATCACTACCAACAAATCACAGTTATTTTAAAGAGTCATAGAGACTGATTTAAGTAACACCAGTAAAATATTATCATTGTCAACCTGTGATTGTGATTCGGTGCACAGCCTAGCAGAGAGAACCTACGATAGGTGTTGAAGGTTTTAGGAAATTTTATGTTGGATCGATAATAAATTGTAATGTTAGTTGTATGAGAGATGAAAACAAGATATACGCCAACAAGACCCAACACTATTATACAAGCAGATCTTCTAAATATAATACTCGAAAATTGGCCTTTGGGCATAGGAGGAAAGAAAATTAAATTGTATTGATAGAACAAGTGGGGTAAGTTGGTTTAAAGCAGTTGTTTCCCAGGTTTTCTGAACCTCGTAATTGTGTATAGGCTAGGTTAACACAACTTTCTTGACACATGTATATATGTACACCCACCCACACTAATTAAATTTTGTATTTGTTTCAGGTCAGTGTCCAACGTATTTGTCTGTAGGCAGCAGTAAGTAGATCACTTAATTTATTGACCAAATGTTTAACATACAATGTTATTTTTGTTTTATTTACAAAATATAGTGCAACTTTGGTATCGTCAAAAATTTAAACCTTCTGTTTTTAAAACGATCTACATGTTTCATGGTCTCATGAAATAGAAAAGTGATTTTCGACATTCCGTCTGTCCGTCGTCGCTGCCGTTGTGCTGATATAGCACCCTATGAAATTCATAAAAGTCGAATTGTGAAATGTCAAAATGGAGCGTTGTAAGTGGGGGCTTCTTCCTATATACTGGGGGTGTCCCACCTAAAATGTTACAATAACTAACTTTTGAATTATAAATATATTAAATGTTGAGCTTGACTTATGAGAAAAACTATAGGCTACAGTATAACTAACAAACAGAAAAAACATACGCCTAAGTATCAGACGCGTTTCAACGACAAGGTCGTCCTCTTCAGTGATACACCAGCTACACCAAACAAACCACAACTGTTGTGGTTTGGTTGGTGTATCACTGAAGAGGACGACCTTGTCGTTGAAACGCGTCTGATACTTAGGCGTATTTTTTTTTTTTTTTTTTTTTTTTTTTTTTTTATGAGAATTGTGTTCTGTGTGTTTGTTATACTGTATAATTATAAATATGATTCCTTTCTTTTCAATGAAGTTAAGAATCCATTTTGTAAAATGTTAAAAATTGTCGCCATTTTCCAATATTACGGCCAACTTTGAAATTTGTTACGGAACATTCTGTATTTTATGGGGTTTTCAGATATAAAACAAATATATTTTAATAATTTTTTATTCTTGGATTTCTTTTTAATCTTTAGGAATTACAGGCACTTAAATTTCATAAAATTAAACGTTCGATAGGCCTACAAATTTTTTCCCATCTAAAATGTTATAATAGCTAACTTTTGAACCGCTGGGAGTACAAATAAGTTTTAATGGAGAACTCCCCTTATTTTTGGTAGGTCTAAAATTGACGTGGAAATCAATTTTGGAAAAAAGTGCTAATTTTAATTAAAAATAGCGATATGATTTTTTAAACGGTAACCCCCAATTTTTATAACGAAAAGTTATTCTTTGGTCAAATTTGAGACTTTTTTTTAATTGGCACTTTCCCAAAATTCCTAATAATAACAGAGCTAGGAATGTTATTAGGAATTTTGGGAAAGTGCCAATTTAAAAAAGTTAGTGCCTTGGTTATGGCGGATCTCGTAACAATCTTTGGAAGTAGGGGATCGAAATTAATTTTTTTCAATAACTTTGCTATTTGTTATGGTAGAGATGTGGGGTTGTTACTACATGCAAATTGAAATCTACAAATTTATCTAATTTGAATAATATAAGACAAATGAACAAACAAGTGTTTGAATTCTACGTGAGCATCCTATAGTCCTCCATACGATTTCATGTTCCTATCGTACTTATTACGTGGAAAAACAGAGGTCGAAATTTTAAACAATTACCAAACTGGGTAACCGAAACAGCTTTGTAAAGATCATGGAACAACCGAATTTGGGTGAATTTTTTTTATATAAATTGATTTTCCCTTTTATAAAATTTCGTCAGTTGTAACGGTGACGTGTAAACCAGACCGTCGGACTCCTCTAAAATTGTGGCTCTTGGATAATTTCCTAACAGAGCAAGGTTTTGTCATTTTGCGTACCAACGTCCTGATATCCGGACGTGAGTAGAACAGTCTAGAAATACCAACGTCCTGTTATCAACAAAAAATTTTGCCTAGAAATACCAACGTCCGGTTTCCAGGACGTTCCATTTTTATTTTATTTTTTATTTTATTTTTTTATCAAAACTATCCAATCTTGGGTTTAAATTGTTACTAAAGAATTGTAGATTACGAATATGTGCACATTTATGCATTAATATATGATCTACGACTTTCCTTTATTGATTAATTATCAGCTGTCAATTATCAGCTGTTGTGTTCCCATTCGCGTCATAGTGTAAATTTTTAGTTTTTCGTTGGATTTTGTTCAAACTTTGTGATTATGTACAGTTTTAGTTCTAGTTTTCAGTGAAATAACTATTTTGAAAAAAAAAAATTTTTTGAAGCAAGTTTCCACAAATGAACGTAAAAAAAAATTGCTGAGTACATTTGATTTTTTAAAATAATTTTTTACTTTTGCTAGGAGCAAATAAATTATATATTATGATAAATAATAAAAATACACACAAAAAAAAAAAATCATTCAGTTTGACTAAAAAATAAAGGTTTTATAAGCAAAAATGTAAAGTTATGCGCAAAGGTCTAAAAAGGGCCGGTATTTCTCAGCAGTCAGATACACAACTCACTGGTATTTTTCAATCAAATTTTTTTTTTTGCTCCAATGCTCAAAGGGTTAAACAGTTTTCATGACGTTTCTTTCCTCTCATCTCTGGTCACATTTTGCCTAAATAATTCTGGTACGTCACTATAGACTTATTATACAATATTTTATTCCACTTCCTACCACAGGTATCCGTCTTATCGGACACTTTGTTGGAACAAAGTTTCTATTAGATATTAACCAGTTTGAAGATTAAACAGGATATTTAGCACAGCGTTGATCTCCATATCGAGGTCGGCAAGCGAGCGGATAGACACAAAAATAGTAAAAGATTCGAATTTTATCATGTCAGCGTATCAGCTTAAATGCCTAGTATTCTTGTTATCTAGAGTCTGATAAGGAAAAGTAGAACTAATTGCTTCGACAACAGCTGAGTCATATGTTTATGACATAAGAAACAGTTTACAAACATTTATAGACTGCATTCCACACTTCCAACTCGTCCAGGAATTCTTATGTTTCAGTGATTATTTACGAAGGTCTAATATAGAGATGTCGCCATGGAAACGATGATATACGAAACTGTCCATTAAAGTAATTTATCACTATCTTTTTACTTTCTCTTACATAATATGTATATACAGGATGATTCAAAATTTTACGCCGATATTTCGTGACCTGAATTTATAGTTTTTTAAACTCGTATTGAAATATTGGTCTGGAAGCACTCCGTCCTCCGTCTATCGAGCATTTTGTGTTTTTAAAATGTCTTTGAAAATAGATAATTTAGTGAAGATTTGATATAATCTTGTAACCTAATATTTTGACTAACCAGAAAACCAAGACTTACACATTTTCAAAATGGTGAACACTTAAAATGGTTAATGTCAACTATCTCGAAAACCATTATCATTACAAATTATTTAGAAGAAACAAGAAATTCTCCGACACAAAATGGCGGACACACGAAAAACGAAGCTGTTCCGGACCTATGCTTATATAAACGTGTTTTAAAAAGCGAACCTAACCTAACCCATCTTAACCTATAAACAAAGACCGGTTAAGACTGTCTTTGTTAAGATTCCCTCTGAAGATGACAGCTTTGTTGTTGTAATAGCTATAAGGGTCTAATAGGAATAAACATTTTACTTTTGACAAAAAGTTTGTTTTTTGTTATTTTGTTTATTTCCAAGTGTGGTTAGGGACTTTTGAAAGTGTAACTGTAACCTAACCTAACCTAACCTCAGCAGGGCGCAATTTATTACAGAAATTCCTCTAATTTGACGTATGTATCGGTTTCAAACTATAAGAAAATTCGTGTGTTAACTTCTTACATGTAAATTCCAGATGGTTCCTCAATAACTAATTTTCTGGAGATATTTGAATATACGGGCATTAATGACCAATTGAGTTTTCTACAATAGAAAATAGGAAAATCACATAGAAAACACAAAATTGTAAAATGACAAAAGCTTCTAAATTGATAAATTTTTGTAATGTTGAATTCTAGTCAAATTTAGAATGTTAGGGATAACTAATCGTTGCTTATGACATTTAAAAACAGTCCAATAATTTCAAAATGGGAGCAGTTTGAAACAATTATTCGTATCTGGTCGTAGAACGATTGGCACACATTTTTAGCCGATTTGGAATAGCACGACTGGCAGAACCATTAGAGGGGATTAAGAAGGGTCAACCTGTAAGGTTCGGAAAGGTACGATTGGCACAACCATCCGGCCAGGTAGTAGGCAGCCAGAATGCGGGAAAATGGGAATTGTTTTGTCTAACCTAACCTAACCTAACCAAGCAATTTTTAAGTTTTGGTACACAATCTATTTTTTAAATGTAATACGTACTGAAATGCACGTTACAGTATTAAACATGTTTATAATCATATTCCCTTATTTACGGACAAAGCCACTTTTAAAAATATACAAATAAAATATACAGTAAAATTAATTCTACTGTAAGTAAATTTGAAAATACGTGATATTACGGGCAAATGACTGTCGTGCAGAGTTGACGGGGAATTATTAAATTCCCGTTTTCCCTCGTTCGATGGCGTCCATTTGGTCGAGCGGTTGTGCCAATCGTGCCTATTCCAAGCAGGCGAGTTGACCCTACTTATTCCGCTCTAATGATTGTGCCAATACTGCCATGGGTAGAAGGTCCAAAAATGTGTGCCAATCGCCCCGTTCCCTCGTATCTACTGTAAAGTTTTACTTGGAATACTAAAATTTGGATTTGGGGGAGGATGGTGACCATTACATTGTTGGATTCCTTATGGTAGGCTATTAATTTTATCAAAATTTGATTTAAATAACTAAAACTTGAGTAAAATAACATAAAAAAGTTTGGTGGGGGGGTTAGATTCAACACTTACATCTGTTCTTGTGGAAATTTTAAACTTACACACAAAATTTTGTTCTTATTTGGAGAGGAGCGTAATTTTATATTAACAATTGAAGTTGTCAAAACTATTTTTTTAATGAATATTTCCGTTTTTAAAGCTCCTACGAAAAAATTAGATAATACAAAAATTTGTTCATTATTAAATGGCAAAGAAAAAGACATTAGTTCTATACAGTGAGATGTTACATAGCCTCAAAGATTGCATATTTTATTTTAAACAACAAATTACAAGTATATAAATATTGATGGAAATTTTTGGACAAATACTTCTTAGGATGTTTCTTATCAACCATGATAAATTTAGAGTAAAAATATTTGAAACATAACCTAAAAAAAAAAGTTTGAGGGGTTGTGGAAATACCACAAGTTTTAATCAACTTGAATTTTATTATTAAGTATAGTTATACAGAGACAATAGCTGAAGAGTTATATAGATATTTTTGAAATGAAAAAATGTACTATTTTTCAACTTAAATGTTTTATCGCATTTAATTACGCTCACTTTAAAATAACATATTTTTGAGTAACTTAAAAATGTCCCTTAGCCAATAAATTTACACTCCCCCCCCCCCTAGACGTGTTTTCTTATTTATTTCCCGTAACTATTAACCCATTGTTAAGAATTGTGCGTTTCATATCAACGTAACAACTGGAAATCTTATATTACATAACACAGTTGGTGAGTCACCTATATAACACTAATTATCTGTTAATCTATTGATCAAAAGAGTTTTGTAAACATTTCAATTTTGAAAGGAAAATTTACTAGCTCAACTTGTTTACTTCGATATGAAGGTGATTAAATAAACTGTTTATTTCCATGGTGATAAATCCAAAATTCCCTTGAATTAAAGTGACTAAGCCGGCTTAAATATGTCATCACAGGTGAGTAAACACACAAACAAAAATACATACCATCAAATTAGCATTCCAATCCCCATAACAAGCAAACACATCAAGACGCCACCTCTATGTTTTGTTGTTGTTAAGAACGAAAACCTCTCGGTCACGATCGCCTTAAAAGAAAAGAGTATAAATAATCCTAATAATCCTAGTCCTATAATTCTCTAATAGCACCAGAGATGGGAAATGTACAAGGGTAGGTTAAGGGAGAAGATGCGCGGGATCTAACAAAAGACAAGGTGTAGATCTACCTAACCTAACCTAACCAAGCCCGTATTTATTAGAGACCATGAGTGTAGTACGTCATCCCAGTGACAATCGTACTATAGGTAGTAACTTAGAAAAGAGTTACATGGCGGCTAGGTCCGCGCAGGTAGGGAGGGACCGGAGCACATAACACACCAAGCGGCGAGGCAGCGACTACTCTCCGCAACCTCCCCTCTGCGCGTCCGACTAGCTCCTGTGATGTGGTTCTGCGCAGTCTCTTTTCAAAGTTGTAGGCCTATATTGGCGGCAATAGATTGGCCAAAAAGTCTTAGAATATGTCTGCCTATACCGTCTGTATAGTGATTTACACCCTCCAAATGAGTGGACTGATTCCAATCAAATTTAGCATTTGGGGATATTTTGGTAATATCTCGAAAGTTAAAAAAATTTCAATAACTCAAAATTTGGGGGTAGTTGCCATAAGACCAAAAGTCAAAAATCCATTTTTGAAAATTTAGAGATATAAATTATTTTTGCTAAATTATAGCCTTTAAAAAGAGGAAGCGTTTGGATCGTCCTCTCAAAAATTCTGGTGTAGCAGTTGTTGATAAGAAAATAAGGAAAAAAATCCTCCACGTGAGTGTTATAAAAGAAATATAACTATACCAATTTTTTTTGCAAATTTAGGTGAAATGTGAAAATTAATAATCCAAACTAGTGTGTCAAATGGCAAGTAAAAGAAATTTTCTGGTCAGGGATAATTATTGGTAAAATATACAAATTGAACTTCATCATCCTCTATATACGATTTATGCTTACGACGAGTTTGACGAACTTGGGTAATATTTGAATACAGGGTTATAACGATCTCAAACGATCACAATGGATAAATAATTAATTAGGCCTAGTATCAAATATTAAAATAATAATAATAATCAATCAAAAGTTAACATTAATAAATAATTGGTGAATGTGTAAATTGAAACAAAAACACATGTGAACAAGCAACCTTACCGATATAGCAGCTGCAAGGTTAAGTTTGGAAGATAACTGTACAAATTGACAAACGTGACTAGAACAAGGGAAAGAAGACATTCTGTTTTACTTAAGAGAAGAAAGTTCGCCGACACAAATAAAAATTAAGTAGAAAACATAACGGAGTTTTGCTATTCAACGCAGCTGCGTGTCATAAAAACTGGGAACCAAGAAAAAATGAGAAAGCGAATTCCTAACGGAATCTCCGAGGGCGAAGCCAGCGCGTGTAAGAAAAAATTAACGATTTTAGAAAGTTAGAGGTCCAATCAGAAGAGGCCTGAGTTTTAAAAAATGAGATTTTGACCAATAAGCGAAGAGGACGCTACACTTGAATTTCGGGAGAGGTGAAATCCAACGGTAAGGAGAGTGAGTCTAAAACTGGGGTTAAGAGCGTGTAGGTCTTGGCTTACAGCTAGGAATCAGAGTAGGAGGTGTTAAGTGTTAAGAATTAACCTGAGGGTTTAATTCAAAGTCATCGGGTAATTTAATGGCAGAGCCGACACAAAATTTAGTAGTTTCTGTTGAAGTTTGTTAGAATCATAATTTAAATAGAGTCAAAGAGTATAAAATTCATAAAAGAAGAGGAGAGAATCATCGCGTCGAAATCCATAGTAGTCGAGAACGAGTAAGGAGACCAAACAGAGTTTAGCGGACGTATCACCAGAGATTCACCATCCGTCAATGAACCAGTGATAGCAGCATCCGACCTCCCAGGATAAGGATACGCCTTGTGTTTGTGCATCGTTAGTGATTGTGTTGTGTAAAAGTGCCAAAATTATAGCGGACGAGGAGAATTGTTTGATAAGTACAAAATTTCATAATAAATAATCATTAGAGTTAGTATTTCACTTTGATGAGTCATAAAAGTTCCCATGCCCGAGATAAGAGTCAAGTTTTTTTTTATAATTAATTTAAAAGTAAAGTAATTGAGCTAGCCGGCAAAATAAAAGTAAATTTGGAAATATAAGTTAATTAAAGAAATTTGTCTTGTTTTTTGTTATAAAATTGATATAAATTTAATAAGAACATTTTGGACAAGATCTGTAGAAACATTTGTAGAGTTTTGTTTTTTATGTAAATTGAATAATCAATTTAGATTTTAAAATTTGTCGTCCATAATATTGTGTATTAGAGTAAATTAGTTTTAAAGAATGCAAGTGTGAGAGAATGAAGTAGTCTTAAGATATTCAATGAAGAGTTAATCGAATTGATACTTGTTTGTTATAAATAATTGTTTGATAATAAATCCTGAAGATAGTTAAAGGGTAAAAACTTGTTTTGTGGAACTAATTTAACTAAACCATCCTAGTTTTCAAGATAATTAAAATAAATTAACTTTAGTGTAATCAAAGATAAAATAAATATATACAAAATCTTTTATGTTATATTTGGTCGCACAACGTGTGGCAAGAAAAAAAAACATATAACAAAGTTTCAAAATGTTATAGGGTTAAAACATGTGTGACCGCTGTTTTATTCGATAAGTACAGAGGTTACAATAAAACTTTAAAATGTAAACCTTCAGGATTTTTTGACTTAAAACAAGAGGTATTATTAAATTGTGCACGTTATCCAATATGGCTGTCAACTCTTATAGGAACCCCTATTTATGGCGATTTGGTTAAAACACTTTATTTTAAGGCCTTTTTATTCTTAGGTATTTTTCGATATTTAGGAGTACAGACACTTAAATGTTTCAAAACTTCGCAAATCCAAGCTTTTTCCCAGAGACGATCTTCTTATTTTTCTAAGTCAAAGTAAGGTCAAATTCAAACTAAAGCTTGGGTTAAAGGTGTAATAACACTACTGTTATTTTTATTTGCTCTATAAACTGAGGAATAACAGTTATCGATAGAAATATAAAAATACAATTTCTGGTAATTGTCTGGGTCTAGAACATTCAATGGCTTACATCAGCTCTTTATTATTACTAATTATATTATACTTTGTGAATTAAGGACAAATGTATTATTAAGCACTGTTAATACATTTCTGTCGGTTATAAACCAAGTCTAATATATTCAGTAAATAATTACTGTAAGGCAGTAGGTGTTCTAAACAATTTAACAGAAAATTGTAATTTTTCTTTTCTACCAATAAATCGATATATGTTTGTATGTTTAATATGTTTGACGACCATATTGGATAAATGGCGGGTGAAATGAAAAATTTAATAATACCTCTAGTTTTAACTTAAAAAAAATACTGAAGTTGTTACCTTTTAAAGTTTTTTAGTAATCTTTGTACTTATCGAATAAAACAATGGTCAGACCTGTTTTAATCGCTCTTTATAGATTTCTCTCATGATTTTTATTTTAATTCTCAAAATGTTTATACAGACTCTATCACACCAACTTGTCTTCCTAGAAAACTCGTTCTTCCTAGTAACTAAACTAAATTTTACTGATGTGCCATCTCATCCCAGTGCTATCTCATCCAACATCCAATTTCCTAGAAAAAGGTGCCATCTCGTCCAGTGCAGTTTTACAGTTGATTAACCTAACCTAACCTAACCTAACCTAACCTAGCCTAACGGCCACTTTGAATATTTTCAGATTTTATTTATAATTTATGTCAAATAATTCTGTTAATATACAAGCGGTTTCATATTCTACAAACCTTGAGGTGGAACATTAGAACAGACTGTTGTTGAACTGCGCAACCTGAAGCCTAGGTAAGGAGCACCCGCAAGAAGTTTAGTTTTCTCCCTGTATTACATACATAACGAGTTTTAACATGATTGTACATAATTTATAGCATTTTGATATAAAACGCAAAGAGCATTTAAATAGTATGTAGCTAGAAAATATGGAAGACCCGAAATTTTATAAATAATAAGAATTTTATAAAATTATAAAGGTAGGCTACTACAAACGTTCCAATAGTTTTTGTAGACCTGTCAAGTAAACAATAGCAACGACCAATAGCCTATATGAAGCAGAGGTTAACTTTGGTAATCGCAAAAAATTTGATTTCTGTTTTTTTACTGATCTTCACATTTCATGGCCTCAGGACAAATTGCGTCCATCCGTCGTCTTTGCTTTGTCTTCGCCTATAAATACGCGACTTTTCAAGAGTATGGAGTTAATACTCATTATAAAATAGAACTTAGAATACACGACAAACATGAAAAAGAAATATACAAGTAGGCTAGTACACTAGGACTATGTGCAAACAAAAGAAATAACCTATGTTATAAAGAAGCAACCCACTGCTAAAACTAGGTCTTAACGATCAATATAACTAAGACTATACACAAACGTGACCAGGAAAACTTACAAATCCACAGAATACTAACACACGAACTGTTATTGAACTTATCTAAGTGGTTGACTTGAGAATTTCTTCATCACATTTGTTTATATATTATTGTATCATCAGGCTTAGATTTAGTTATTGTTTCCTTTCTTAGGTTGCTAATTTTAGTTTTACTTTCCCACATAGTTAGGATATTAAGCTATTCAGTGGCTTTTTATGGTTTTCAGGTCTAAATTTATCACCTGATTATGAGAGTTGATCCAAACTTTTGAAACGTCGTGTATTATGTACAATCAATCACTACAAAATAATTTTAAAATCAGAATTATCCGTTTACTTTAAAACTAGAATAAAGGAATTTATGTTAGTTGTACTTTTATTGCATATTTTAACGGATCATGGTACTTAACCCAGTCCTCTAAATGTAACGCCCAAAAGTTAGTTTTTTGGGCCTCGTTGTTAATTGTATTGGTCGATCAAGGGGTCTTACCCAGGTAATGTTACGTTCCTCAGGTTTTCTGAACATCGTACCAGTGTACATCACTACTCTCTTGATGTCAACACGGGCTTCTTAGATTAAAACGTTTCCACTAGCGTTGATCGTTTCAGTGTCTTGGTTTATAGCGGGCCATGAAGCAGGGATATTATGTGAACTACCCGAATATCACATTTTCTTGAGAGGTCAGGAATGGAAATTACATTTAGACAATAATTTCGCTATTAGTCATCGTAGAGCGGAAGAGTTGTTACAATTTGAAATCGACAAATTTTTATCTAATTTAGTGCAATAAGTTGAGTAAAGCCCGAGATATGAATGAATATCATGTTTATTAACGAATAATATGTTTATTAACATTTATTTATTTATATATTGCGGCATTTTGTCTTTTCCCAATTCGTTTTTCTGAATTTCAATAGGGCTTTATATAACCACAGAATGTACTAAATTTTATGTTCATATCTTTTTTTTTGTGGTCGACGTACCAATGACGATTGGCGAACGGAAAATCATATTTTCGTAACCTGTGCCCAATATCAGGGAATAAACAGAAATCGTAATTTTTGGGGGATTACTAAAATTAGCCTAACTGAGTATACTAGGTAAATAGCAAACGCTGAAAATACTTTTACAAGTTGAACACAATTTTCCTAAATATTCTTCAGTATACATGCGGGAGGTGTTTCTTTTTAATTTGAATAACTTCAATTTTCCGCGCCACAAAATTCAAAGTTTTGGACTGCAAGATTCGCTAGTCCAATAAAAACATTGACAGCTGTCTAAACACTAAAAGAAATTTCATATGAAACAGTGAGTTCAGATAACCTGAACTGACTCCGGTCCCAATTAGTTTAAATTATCGGGGTTCTTCTGTATTTGGTCTTTTTTGAATGGCCTTATGTGAAAGTTAATACAAAGCCCTCTACTTTTGAAGAGTACAAAAAATGCTAATGGTATTGCGTTATTCCGAGCTTTGTTTTATTTAGGTTCGCATGTTTGGCTTAGCTAATTTAATACCAGATCAATATAATGGTGGGGTGGGTCTCCTCAATTTGGGTCAATACAATAACCTCAATATTTTAAGTCAATTTACTCCACCAGTCACGCGAAGTCCGACGTTTGCTCTTTGACCTTTTTTTTACTTTGAAAAACAAGTGGATTTTATTTGTGTTTCTCAGCCTATTCAATTTATATTGTTATATGTTCACAATTCTTGGATCCTTCCGCAATGGCTGTTTGAATAGATTTTTTACTTAGAGTTTTGTAATATACCAGAAACATTGTTGTTGAGTTTTTCGTAGAAATAAACGTTTCTAATATGTTTTAATGTGTTTACAAAATATACAAATTTTACGAAATCGTTCATTTGAAATATTTAACTTTCTTGAAAACGGTTAACTTAACAAAAACAATTTACAAATACAACATAAGAATAACATAGATATATTTATAATTTAGTTGTCCTAGTTTAAATAAATTATCGATTTAATTAGCTAAAACATTGTAAGTTTTCCAATCATTCGAAAGTTTGGAATATTTGACACAATCAATTAAGCTCCTATTTGAGCTTAATTCATGAGCTCCTATTTCCAAAATCTCACACTATAGGAGTTATTAAGACGTAGGGGGGTTGTAGTCAATTATGAAAAATCATTTTGAATTGTTAACTTGGTTTGATACGACATACGATTAAAATGGACACATTGTGGTGTTTTTCGTTGAAATAAAAAAATTACTTGAATTTTTTTTTCAAGCTAAAAGTTTTTGAAATATTTTCAAAATTTCTCGTGCTTCATTTGTTTGCCCTGAAAAAATTCAAATCGTAGTACACATTTTGACAAACCTCGAACGTTTTGTTTCTGAGTAAAAGAAAGTAATTTTTCAAATTTCTGTGTGTCGTTAGCATTGTGCTGCAACCATACATAACATGGGTGCGGCAATCCCGAAGTACCCCTAGTTAGATCTACACCGTTCTTTCCTAACAGGTCTCTTGATCTAGTACCCCTAGTTAGATCTACACCGTTCTTTCCTAACAGGTCTCTTGATCAAGTAATAATTAGATCTACACCGTTCTTTCCCTACAGGTCTCTTGATCAAGTAATAATTAGATCTACACCGTTCTTTCCCTACAGGTCTCTTGATCAAGTAATTCTTGTTAAATTTGGACCTCGGCGCTTTTATGGGCCTACAACTTTGAAAAGAGACTGCGTTAAACCACATCACAATAGTTAGTCGGACGCGCAGAGTGGAGGTGGTGGGAGATTAGTCGCTGCCTCGCCGGGTTGATGTTTCATGTGCTCTCCCGTGCACATGCACGTTGGCAAAAATGGAAAACAAATAGAAAAATATTAATGGAAAAACCAGAAATCGTAAAATCTCCACCAGACTATCTTAGAGAAATCAAAAAAGACCGGAGTGCACTTAGATGAAACTTATGTAAATAAAAATCATACAGTTTCACACTGTTGGCAGTTTGATTCTGAATTAGAATCGACAAAGTAAATTGGAAAAAGCCTTAGACTAGTAGTTATCATTCATGCTGGCTCTGAACAGCGATTTGTGCCTAATGCGTTACGCATATGGCAATCTGATAAAAAACTAAACAGCCATGATTATCACGATGAGATGAATTTCACGAAATAATAAATTATATAACACAGTAATTTATTTGTTTATTACCGAATATTTTTCGTTAATTTTTATATTAAACCTAGGAGAGAGTAACATGCAAGTGGAAGTAGCTAGATGCCCCTCCCTCTCCGGCCTTCTTACTCAACCCAGTCTCTCCTACCTGCGCGGACCTAGGGGCCATGTGGTTATTTTATAAGTTGTTTTATTAGAGAACGGGATATCCATTTACGCTCATTTTTTTGTTTTTTGTTTGAGGCTATGAGGAGCGCATGATTTTTTATTTTAAAAAATGCATTGATCGCGGCATGTCTCCAAAAATGCCGGTTTGAGAATTAAGCCATGGCAGCTAATAGGCGTGAAATTTGAAAACCGACCAAAATTGTTGTCATTAAACTTTGACGTAGTGTGAAATTTCACGACCAAAATCTTACGGCGGGAAATAAATAACGATTCCACAATAAAATACTAAATTGACTAATGACCACCATTGTGCAATTGTTTTTTTTAACTGGCTTGGTATTGGCCTTGCTTCTAGTCATATCCACATATTTCACAAAAGCACTTTATGAAAATATCAACTTTATGTTTTAGTTAATCGCAGGTACAGCTAAGTTTTGAGTTACTACAAAAATGGGAAAAAACCAACAACATGAAATGCAGTTAAAATGCGTATCAAATCTGATCAAAATCGGACTACTTGGATTGTAGCACATTGGATGAACTACTTATAGATATTATTGAAAATAAACTATGTAAAAACACTGCAGAAATGTCTCACTCATCCATATCCAAAAGCAGGTTAAAATCAACCAAAATATTCGTCACTATAAACGTAGGTTGGGTAGTTCTCAGTCAAAAAGTGATAATAATCTATATAAATTGTGTCTAAACTTGTTTGCTTCGCTAAACCCATAATCACGTTATCAGTTTAAGTTAACGGCGGAAGTCAAAGTTATTATATCTGAACTGTAATATATTTTTACTTACAATTTTGAAACTCCGGTTTGGATCATTAATCTTTTACATTTTCACTAAAATTTAAACAAAATCGGTAGGACTGATTTTGAGAAATTACGTATTTCATAACACCCCTCAAATCAATTTAATTTTTTTTTTTTTTTTTACCGATAATTAACTCACGCACCGACATTTTTGGAGAAATAGCGACTAATAAGTTTTATTTGGGTTATTGGAGGCTACAGTTTAAAACAAATTGATCAAAATCGTTACAGGCTATTTTGAGAAAATCGTAAATATTGGTTTTCTCCTTCTATTCCCAAATTTTGAGTTGTTGACCAAATTTAAAATATGCCCACATACCAAAATTTGATTAAAATCTGTCTGGGAGTTTGGGCTGTAGACTACCTAGACGACAGATAGACAGACATCAACTGATAGACTCGAAAAAAAAACTAGACATAGAGTTTTCATTCATCACATAACTTTCTCTACAGGCTGCTAACTTAAAAACATTCTAATTTAATCCGAAACCATCCATTTGAAATATTACTTAAAAAGTGTAAAACAACAAACAAATATATTTTGCCCTTTTAACGAAAAACATATTTTAATAGGCCCTTGTTTTTCTTTATTTTAATGAAATACTGAACCTACATTGCTCTGTAAGAGAGTTCCTGCTCTAGACGGAACTGTTATGCATAGCCTATAACTATATATATACAATGTGAAAGCAATGACGGCAATTAAATTTACCGTTACTGTTTCAAACAAGATCAGTTCTTAGGTTAGGTTGCGGTTTTCTGTTCCATATAAAATAGAAAAGGATTTAACGGTCGAGTGAGAGTAGAATATATCCGGAAGGAAACGGCAGATGAAGAAAGTTTCCAACAGATCAACTTTCACGCAAAGGGCACGCGTTACGTCATTTGTAAACATCAACTGCTACTACTGGTCAGCCATTTTGTTTACTGTCGAATAACGAGTTGTTCCGAGTAAAAAAATAGTCTTAACATGCATTGTAATGTACAAGCAAATCCTATAAATGTAATGCCCAAAATATTGGCTTCTTGGGTTTTGTACGAAATGTTAAATTGTATTGGTAGATCAAGTGATCTACACTGGCTGTTTTTTTAAACAGTTGTGACGTAATAGTGTGGATCTCTACTTTTTGATGGCGTAGTTGTATGTACTCGATCATGTCAGTGTTTAGACCCTGGCGAGCTTGGAAGCTGTACATATGAAAAGCAGCCTCCACTCCAAACAATAGCGTTGGTGACGTGACCTTCGTAACTATGCGAATATCAAATATTCTTGAGAAATCAGGGTTGGAAATTATATCTTTGATAATAACTTAACTATTTGTCGTTGGTACCATTATATTCAAAATTATCTGCAAATCTGCAATTCAATGTGTTACAAGTCAAGAAGACTACGAGATATTGACAAAATCCAAAAATATTTCAAACTGCCGCTATTTGTCATTTTTTATTAGATTTTTTAAATTTTAATACAGTTCTATATGAGCACTCTATAGTTCTGTATACCAAATTTCATGTTTCTGTCTTAATTCCCTCCAGAATCAATACAGATACAAAATATTAACACATCTATTACAGCTATTTTATACAATAGTAATCAGTGAGAGAAAAAAGAGAAAGAAAAACAAAAAAATCAAACATATTATATTATATATTGTATACACATTTTATATTATTATTGTATACACATTTTATATTAAACCAATCCAAAAATTCTTTATAAGAATCAGCTTTTAAAACTGTTTCAGTGTTTTACCAATAAATTCGTAACCAAAATTTTGGGGTATCAATGGATATTTTGAGGTATTTAAAGGCTACATTTTTTGATGAAATAGCCTACATTAGAACCGATTTTGAGTTTCGGTCATATGGTTAGTAACTCCCAAATTTTGAGTTATCGTAAAATGTCTCGATACATGTCAAATTATGACCACCTATCAAATTTGATTAAGATTGGTTTGGACTGTAGAGTACTGCAAATACAGCGTTCCAAATACCTTATTTTTAGGATTGGGATATTTAGATTTTATTGAACCATCACATTGACGTATTTATGAGAAATTAAAAGTATACAGGGTGTCCAGTAATTACGGGATCAAATTTCACCAGGTGATTTTTCAAGTGAAAATATACAAGAAATGTCTAACAAAGCATAGTCTTATCTCGCTTAGTTTTCCTTCTGTCTGTCTGTGTTTTTTTACTAAAACATCTTTATCTTCGAAGTCGATAAAGGTATAAACTTAAAACTTTACATTCCTGTTAATATAACAAAGACGGATATTTAAAAAGAGTTTTAAATAATTATCACTTCCGGTTTCAAAATGGCGGCCGGAAGGGTTTTGAGTTATTAAGCTTAGAAAACTTAGTATGGCCGCCATTTTGAAACTGGAAGTGATAATATTATTTAGAACTTTTTTTTAATGTTGGTAATTGTTATGCTAACAGGTATATAAAGTTTTAAGTTTATACCTTTATCGACTACGAAGATAAAAATGTTTTAGTAAAAAACAGAAACAGACAGACGGAATACTAAGCGAGATAGGACTATGCTTTATTAGACATTTCTTGTATATTTTGACTTGACAAATCACCTGGTGAATTTTAATCCCGTAATTACTGGACACTCTATATAATGGTTAAAACAAAATGATGGATCTCTTTGTAATTCCATAAGTGGTTTTTGTCTGTCTGTCTGTTGTGTGTCCAGTGATGTACAGTCCAAACTAGTGAATTGATTAAATTTTGTACGGAAGCATGTTTTTGGCTCTATTTTGAGACGATTCTAACTTGTTTGTTTTTCGATAATTCATTATTAGCATGATAAATATTAAATTGTTTGTATAAGTGTATGAGAAAGTTTGTGCATATGCATATATTCATATGTTTATACTTTATTCTTCTTGTTTACAGAAAATTTATATTATTTCGCACCTTTATTAGTAGTGTTATTATTTTCAAAAACATCCGGTTTCCCAGAAATCCACTCAAATGTTTCTCTGTTTTTGTAAAAGATTTAATACGCGTCAGTGATAAATTAATTTGGCGTGATATCAACTATGTTGTTTTTGAGTTTGTTAATCATGTGTCCAAGGTCATTTGATAAGACAGCTGATTGCATTGTTTGTTTTTATTGTAATATTTCAAATGCCTTGCGATTATTTCATTTAATGTTTCTTTAATGAATAATGTAAATGTGTTTTTTAAGACATTAATTTGTGTCTGTTGTTCAGACGTCTAACGTTTAAATTTGATATATAATATATAATGCACGAAGCAAATATATAACTATCTTAAAAAGTCAATTTCTTTTTTTATTCTTTTGAGCAATATTTTTAAAACTTCTAATAAAAAGTTTAGTTCTAATTTCTTTCTACGGCAGTAAAATAAAAGCGTTATTACTAAAAACAAAATAAAAAATATAACCTCAAAGTCAACAATTGTCGCTCTAGTGATTGGAATTGTTTGTGGGATTTTTATCTGATGTAACATTTAAACTGGTTTTTTAATTTTTGGTTCATACGATTGTAAAAGATTACAAAAATTCAAAATGGCGGCAGTTTGAAATATTTTTTTCTGTAGTTCCTTCTTATTTAGGAATATATAGGTTTCTAATAGTTCATTTTAGTTTGGCAGTATACTATAGCGATACGATACATATCTTAAGGTCGTAAATGATAAGCGATCATTTTCATATAAGATAGGTATTGGTAGTGCGCGTCAAAAACAGCTGTTTAATAAATATCGTATGGTATTACAGCCCGCCTTACGATGTGATTACTGTAATGCCAAAATCTAAAACGGCAAACTAGTGAACATCAAATAGCTTCAAAACGACGATTGAGTTATAAAATCTAAAATAACATCACTGTAGAAATATTGGAATCGTTATTACGTAAAAATTGCAAGTCATCGTTCAACCACGTGATCACATGACCACGTAGGACGTAACTATTTCACATTATTACCAGTATTTCTTTGTGTACAGTGTTATTTGTACTCTAATCATTGTGTGCAATTCCGTATTGTATTGTATTATCTAATATAGTTTTTACTATAGACTAAACCAACAACATATTTTAAGCCTGTTGTTGGCAACGGCTTATGTACGTAATGACTCGCTCAAGAACGTCAACAAAATGACGAGTCACTGTTGTTGTGTAAACAATTTAAGATGGAATTTCCTGTCTTGATATTGGTGATTATATAGACCTTAAATCATTATTAAGAAATAATGTCAAATTATAGGTTGTTTTGCCGTTTTGTTATTAAAGAATAAACAAATTTGTTTTCGTAAAAAAATCTAATTCAAAATGTGATTGAAAAATTCATTTTTAAATAATGTAGTCCAAAAAAGTAGATTTATAGTAAGATGAACATATTTCTCACCAGTCAAATTGAAATTTTTGGCCGGGAAGGAAAGCTATTTATCCAGAAATGTTTGTTTTGCAATAAATGTAAGAACATTTTATTTTTAATAGCGTTTTAAATACACCGTAAAATAAGCGTCAAATTCATGGAAATTTAAAACATGTTTAAATCAAGGACATTTAAACATACGTAAATTTAAAACATGTTTAAATCAAGGACATTTAAACATACGTAAATTTAAAACATGTGTAAATCAAGGAAATTTAAATATACGTAAATTTAAAATATGTGTAAATCAAGGAAATTTAAATATACGTAAATTTAAAATATGTGTAAATCAAGGACATTTAAACATACGTAAATTTAAAACATGTTTAAATCAAGGACATTTAAACATACGTAAATTTAAAACATGTGTAAATCAAGGACATTTAAACATACGTAAATTTAAAACATGTTTAAATCAAGGACATTTAAACATACGTAAATTTAAAACATGTTTAAATCAAGGACATTTAAACATACGTAAATTTAAACATGTTTAACTCAAGGACATTTAAACATACGTAAATTTAAAACATGTGTAAATCAAGGACATTTAAACATACGTAAATTTAAAATATGTGTAAATCAAGGACATTTAAACATACGTAAATTTAAAATATGTGTAAATCAAGGACATTTAAACATACGTAAATTTAAAATATGTGTAAATCAAGGACATTTAAACATACGTAAATTTAAAATATGTGTAAATCAAGGAAATTTAAACATACGTAAATTTAAAATATGTGTAAATCAAGGAAATTTAATTATACGTAAATTTAAAATATGTGTAAATCAAGGAAATTTAAACATACGTAAATTTAAAATATGTGTAAATCAAGGAAATTTAAACATACGTAAATTTAAAATATGTGTAAATCAAGGAAATTTAAACATACGTAAATTTAAAATATGTGTAAATCAAGGAAATTTAAACATACCTAAATTTAAAATATGTGTAAATCAAGGAAATTTAAACATACGTAAATTTAAAATATGTGTAAATCAAGGAAATTTAAACATACGTAAATTTAAAATATGTGTAAATCAAGGAAATTTAAACATACGTAAATTTAAAATATGTGTAAATCAAGGAAATTTAATTATACGTAAATTTAAAATATGTGTAAATCAAGGAAATTTAAACATACGTAAATTTATAACATATTTTGATTTATAATATTTGATTTACACATATTTTAAATTTACGTATGTTAAAATTTCCTTTTTTTAAAACATATTTTAAATTTACCTATATTTAAATTCCTTGTTTTACACATGTTTTAAATTTACGTATGTTTAAATGTCCTTGATTTACACATGTTTTAAATTTATCTATATTTAAATTCCTTGTTTTACACATGTTTTAAATTTACGTATGTTTAAATTTCCTTGATTTACACATGTTTTAAATTTACCTATATTTAAATTCCTTGTTTTACACATGTTTTAAATTTACGTAGACTATGTTTAAATTTCCTTGATTTACACATATTTTAAATTTACGTACGTTTAAATTTCCTTGATTTACACATGTTTTAAATTTACCTATATTTAAATTCCTTGTTTTACACATGTTTTAAATTTACGTATGTTTAAATGTCCTTGATTTACACATGTTTTAAATTTACCTATATTTAAATTCCTTGTTTTACACATGTTTTAAATTTACGTATGTTTAAATTTCCTTGATTTACACATGTTTTAAATTTACCTATATTTAAATTCCTTGTTTTACACATGTTTTAAATTTACGTAGACTATGTTTAAATTTCCTTGATTTACACATATTTTAAATTTACGTACGTTTAAATTTCCTTGATTTACACATGTTTTAAATTTACCTATATTTAAATTCCTTGTTTTACACATGTTTTAAATTTACGTATGTTTAAATGTCCTTGATTTACACATGTTTTAAATTTACCTATATTTAAATTCCTTGTTTTACACATGTTTTAAATTTACGTATGTTTAAATTTCCTTGATTTACACATGTTTTAAATTTACCTATATTTAAATTCCTTGTTTTACACATGTTTTAAATTTACGTAGACTATGTTTAAATTTCCTTGATTTACACATATTTTAAATTTACGTATGTTTAAATTCCCTTGATTTACACATGTTTTAAATTTACCTATACTTTAATTCCTTGTTTTACACATGTTTTAAATTTACCTATATTTACATGCTGGAAGTTCATGGAAAGTCTATAAAATTTCTGTTAATCCGTAAATATTAAAATTTTCAAATGAAATTAACTCTTTATATTGTGTTATTAATAGGTCAATTTGATTACACACAATATTGTACAAGGTTAAAATATTTTAAAATAATTCATGTTTTTTGTGTGATATTTTAAGTGTCTTATCGAGTATGGTCCAAACAATATCTAAAAGAAATTTTGTAGGACTATGTTTTTTATTATATCGTGAAACAATGAATTAATTTTACCCGAATAACACATAGTTTAAAACCTACTTGTCGATAATAAGTTTTATTGTCTGGCTTGGATTTATAAATAAAGCTGCTAATCTTCATATAAGCTATCTTTAAACTGGAATTTACGCAATAATCTTAGGTCACGGGGGGGGGGGATAAAATAAAATACTCTCTATACAGTATGTTGATTTAATTATTTTATTTGGTGTTTTTTACTTTGTCTCAAACGTAGTAGGAAATGTATGTGTTAGGTCAAAATTCGATGAAGGGGTGTTTTGTTGAAGTATTCGTTTTGAAATCCCCTGAACCCAAAAAAGTGGTATTTTGAATGTCTGCTGCACAATCAAGTGTACAAACGTCAACTGCGCGCGAGTATTGATTCTTTATAAGCAACCTAGTAACACTGTAATAAAGTTTATACTCCCACTTGATCAATGATTCATAAATTACTCAACGCAATCAGGTTGCATTGAACCAAGGCGTGCTAAATATCTTAAACTATGTACGTAGGTAGGCTAAAACAATGAAAGTACAAAGGCAAAGGGAGTTGACGTAGGTGATGATGACGGTGAAAGTTAAAACCAGAATAGGAAGAAGGAAAACGCGTGACTGGCTTTATGAATAGACTTGAAAGTCATCTAGTTAAGTTTTGCATTGATATGTTACTCTGATAGAGTACTCGTTACTCTGATTTTGAACCCGGACGAAACTAATCGATAAATATTTAAAGCATTACTTATAGAAAATTCAGCGTTATCATAAAAGAATGGTGGCGTTTTGAACATGATTTAAATGAAAACAGAATTACTTACAGCTGATGTTGTTTATTTATCTAAATCGTCGTCTGAAACAGTTTTTTTACATAACTAATAAATTTCGGTATGTGCGTCATTAGTCGCTCGGCAAATATCCAATCGCTAATCAAGATCTGCCCAAACGTTAGTTAACATGTATTTGTTAACGGTTGTCATTGTTTCATTAATCCTGTTACAAGTGATTTAGGTCACGCATTTTTTCTCAATAAACAATGTTTTTTATGTACCACCAATTGAAGAAATCGAAAGGTCTCCTTGGAGGTCTGATACAGTTGGCCAGTCAGATTATTTCTGCGTTTGAACTGATCCAGTTACTTCGAATTGTTTGAACCAACGTCGTGTGTTATTTTCATGTGGTGGATCTTTTCTGTATTTGCGTCGAAATGCACGTTGTACTGAAATTACAGACTTGAATTCAGTCAGCAACAAAATACATTTTGCTTTTTCTTTATTAGAGAACATAATAACACACTCCACACAGAACACTCCAGAAAACTCAAAACACGCTACCACAACATTGCAAGAACTAATTTTGAGGTTACTACAACAGCTGTTAAACAAACTTTTGGGTTATAAGCTATCAGCGATACCAATACAACACCACAGAATTTCTCTACTGTCTTCGTATGAATTAATGAAACCCCACAAATTATCAATATTAACTAACTAGCAAATGACCCGCTTGAAAATGTACGGAACAAAATTCAGGGTTTCCCATATTTTTTTCGATGTAGGAACTTTTAATTATACATAACATTCTTTGAACTAATAGTCACAAATGGAAAATACAAAAATAGTTCAATTTAAAACAACAAAAATAATTAAATAAAATCAAGGAGAAGCCAAGGTATTAGAAAACTCAAAACTTTTCTTATTCAGCTACAAATTACTACACATTAATATTCAATTTATATTTGATGGAATGACCAATTCATTATTCCACACTTTAAAAAAAGTATTGTTTAAAAATCGGTGCTTGCACTCATTATTCTTTTATGAATTCCAAAATTAACTCCTTTATCACTCACTCTAAATATGTTTAACATTTTTGATATTCCATTTTAGTTGCAACATATGAGAAAACTCAAAAGGTTTTTTTTATTCTACAAATTACTACTTATTAATGTTCAATTTATATTTGATGTAATAACCGATTCATTTACCCACACTTTACAAAAAGTATTGTTTAAAAATTGATGCTTGCACTCATTATTCTTTCTAAAATTAACTTCTTTATCACTCACTCTAAGTACGTTTAACATTTTTGATATTTCATTTTAGTTGCGTTTAATTTCACTGAAATATATACAATATTTTTTTCTATAAGATTCATTGTTATTTAAAAATGACCTTGTTACTCACTATCTCTTATGAAAATAATGCTAATTGTTTTATTGACCTGTCTGCCTGGCCAATAAATAAATGGAGTGTTGTAGTGCAGATTGTCATCCTGCCATACCTCAAAAATGAATTTTAAATATCTGGAGATGATAGTAAAATTTCGGATCGGGTACCATAAATACCAGGTAGACTTATTTCCATTTTGTATTTCTTTGCGTTAGCATAATTATCTCCGGTGTTACAGGATACATAGAAAGTATCCCAATGTGAACACATATGGTTCACTATTGAACTTTGGCTTTCGTAAACAAAATGAAAAAAAAAAAAAAAAAAAAAAAAATCCAAAGAGACAGTTTCCATCGCCAAATATAGATATAAAGTGTTCCACATTTTAAAGAGTTGGAAATAAAATTTGGTAAAAGTTTAAAATCTGTATCACTTAAAAAATTAGAATCCTTATAGAAGAACCACTATTTAACCAATGACTACATAAATACTATAAGACACGACATAGGATAGGGAAATAGTCTACGCTTTACGGGTGCTGTTCGTCACAAGTTTGACACACAGCTATCAGAAAGCGCTAGCAGCAGGTGCTTGACTGTACGCATCCCACTTGGTTGAGACTGTACAACTGTTGACCTCTCTCTCACAAACCTTCTCACTTACTTCCGTCAGCATAGTCAGTGTTGTCAGTTCGTGCGCTGAGATAAGCGATTCTCGACCTTCCCTCGCATCTCTGGTCCCATATGTGGCATCAGTGCGTTTTCTCTTACCCGCCTGAAACATTATTTGACCGTAGAGCCACCTAGCGCCAGTCCCATCAACTTCAGATTCTCTAGCAGCACACCCTAGCGGGTATTGGTCAACTCAAGAATAAGCGTAGAATATTTAACATGGCCATGTCGTGTCTTATAGTATTTATGTAGTCATTGATTTAACTACTTACTTGATAATTAAAAACTGGTGGTTAAGTGGAATAATTGATTGTCATAAGAAGATGATTTTTAACTAAAATAAATAATAATAATAAACTTAAATGAATTAATAATTAAATAGTAAGTACTTCAAACACAAAGAGACAGAAACTACGCTTAAAATGTGGAATTATGCAAAAAAGTAAGCACTATTCATACTTACAACCAAACCAAAACGCACTTAAACAATTTGAAAACTTACAGTGGTAAGTTATTTTAGTCTATCAATTATAATTTCAATATGCTTAACCCAACTTCGTCACTTCTCACTATCTCACTCTCAGGAATATATAAATTAGTTTTAAAATCAATGTTTTTATCCTAGTACATGTTGAGGAAAATTAAGTTATGGATAATTAGGTCCAGTTAAGTTAAATGTACGATAATTCCGCGAATAAGTTTTCAGCAAGGTTATGTATATTCCATACATGTGAAGCGGTAAATTAACCTCACTTTCTGGACTATGAGCTCACATATTTCCTATTTATGGGCACGCTACCGCTTTATTTTTTATGTTTTCTTAATCAGTGGATTGTGCTGTTCAAGACTGTGTAAAAAAAAAAAATATATATTGGGTAATTATGCATTAAAGCTCGCGCTAGATTTTAGTCGCTAACAATCATGCAAACTTAAACTATTTACTTTCTGTGTCATTAATCTGATATTTTTTAACAACGCGAAAAAATTTTCAAGTGTAAAAATCAAATTAATATTGAAGAAACTGACACTTTTTGACACAATGAATTAACTTATTTGGGTTGTGACGAATGTGTACAATGACAACGTGAGTCAAGTTTGTGACTGTATTATGAGTCTTTGTTTACAAATGTCTGGGAAGGTAATTAATTAGTCACAGACTTGACTCACGTTGTCATTGTAGACAATAAATCTTATTATTAGTCAGATCGTGTATGATTTCATCGAATTCGACCCGCCAGCCACCGAAGTCTTTGTATAATAGGTCAGTTTGACAGATTCCACGTGGATGTTTACAGCATTGCCACTGTGATCCCAATGAATTGTAGAGCACATTCACAATGCATACGAGCGTCATCACCAGTTCATTATTGGGGGGGGGGGACATATGCCGGGGTCTGGGGGTATGGAAATTTTTTTTAATTAAACTTCTCAGAACATTCTTTTTATGCATTTATTTTAATATTTTGTCAGCAAATGAAGTACACTAAAACAATAAATCTAATTATTATAACTTTTTTAAGCTGAGCGGAGAAACAAACCTTCTTCGCAATGAGTCAGATCAGATTCAAGACGAGACGACGATACTCCACACCGACAAACTAACTACCAACATACTGGGCTTTATTGCATACAACTATTCAAAATTAACAGAAATTACAAAAGAACTAATTACAAAAGAAATGTAATGTTAAAAACCCTAGTAAAGACAAAGCCCGATGTTTACCTTTTAAGGTTTTAAGTAAATCATTCGTTTTTAGCAAAAATTTTTTACATCTCAAATATTGGGGGGGACGCGTCCCCCCCGGCGATGACGCCCATGACAATGCAAGGAGGAAGTCGTTACTCCTACCTTTGATTTGTATTTTGTTGAAGTGTAGAGTAGCTTGTTTATGTTACTTCTAGGTCAATGAATATTGTTGTTACGTCGCGCTATGCAGTAGCTACATTGGGTTTACAAGATTCTATTTATCGAAGATCTATAAACATCCACTTTCGCAGAACCATTAGTTTATGTACGGGTGACGGGTGAACTTCCCCATAACGGAAAATAAAAAGTCTCACAACTTTTATACCCACATAGTTATCCTCGAAAAACTAGGTAAAATGTAGATACTTATAATATAGCTGTTCTCCCTAACTCACCGAAAAAGCTTCCGATGTTCTCTAAACTTTGGTGAGAAAATTATCTTGGATAAAACTCCTAGTTAAAATTTGTTTGTAAGAGGACGTTGCATCGGTCCCTCGATTGTAACCTAACCTCATCAATAATGGTTCATTAATTAAAGATACACTTTGCCTACAGGAGTCTGGTGAGACTATTCCCCGACCGCTCACCTGAAGTTTGGCTAACCAGCTCATACTTTACTATGGTGCGCTCTGGATTAAACAAGGCGCCCTCTGGATAGATATCGCTCTGTTGGTAGAGACTTGCACAAAGGAGTTAGTCGTCATCTGTACTGTTCAGGTTATTGTATAGAATAACAACTGTTTACTTTTCCAAGTTTTAATTTTTTTTTAATCGTTACTGATAGCATAATAAATCCTCTGGTTGGATCTCAATTGTTAGATACAGCGAAATCGATTTACAAGTTTCAAAATGGTCGTTCGACATCTTATAAAATTCATATTTCGGTTACCTTACATAAACTAAAATCATTGTATGTTCAGCACATCGGATTCCCGCTGTCGTAATTCTAGCTTTCAAGGCCAGGATTCGTGACTAACGATGTTTGAAACCGAACACTGCGATAGCTCTATCCACTAGACTCTAGACCAACCGGCGGTGGATCCAGTCACTGATGTGACCATTTGTCTGTGCGCGCGGCTCTGACGCTACTAGCCGTTCTGTAAAAGTAGGGCTCGCACACCCAACTATGTTTGTCTACCTTTCGCGACACATAATTACAGTTTACAAGATTTGTAGTGCATATAGAAACATGATGTTTACAAACAACTCGAAGATACATTGAAGACAGGTGAATAATCTACGTCCGGCGCGCTGCGCGGCACCATATGTTTTTGGAAATGAGCGATAACCACTCCCTTCTTCCCCGCCGCGCCATAGCAAGCCGCGCGCACAGACAAATGGACCCATCAGTACCTTTAAGGGCCATACTATACTGGCAGAAAAATCGCGACCGAAACATCAGGTTAATCCCCGCCGAATTTTCGTAGACTATGCGAGCATAATATTTCGGCCTGAATTCTGCGCCGTATTTCGGGGTGAGTAACTATATGAGCGTTTTTTTGAACCGACGAAATGCTTGTTGTGACATTATAACCTATTTTATTCCGTACCTAAATGGATGAGATAGATATCGCTTGTGTTGGTGCATGTCAGTACATTTATTGAGTTGTTTGCATGATGTTATGGTTACGGAGAAGGAAAGGCGATGGTCAACCCACCCACTTTTATCCCAATCCCTGTCCATTGCCTTGCAAACCTCAAGACAACATTGTGATTTAACAATGTTATTACTATATTCCTAACAACTCACGTCGTAAAGGGCTGGTCGTTCTTCTACTTCTACAATAAACCGTTCAGTGTCGAACATAATTAAAACAATAATAGTTGAATATAACCTTACTGTACTTGTAAATTCCACAACTTGGTTTGTTTTGATTATAGGTTCTGCACAGAGCCACCTTGCGCGCTTTTGTTTTCGGTCGGGGTTCTGTCCGTATAGTTTGATAAGCGGAATTTCTGCTAGCCGAATTTGCGCGTCACTTGGCGTAAAAACCGCCTCTCCCCTTGCTGACGCGTCTGTCGGCGTGGTCAATTCGGTTCGTATAGTTTGGACCATAGGTTAACCAGGAATACAATGCCTACGCTTTTCTGCCGCCGACATTAGGTCGCGTTTTTTCTGCCCGTATAGTATGGCCCTAACAATTAAAAATAAATGTAGAGTTTATTTTCTGAAAAGTATGATAAAACACATTCACATACTTTAGAAATAAATGTATCAATATGTAGTTTTATTCACATAATATTTTGAAGACCATCGACGTTGTCCTTTCAGACTTTGTAATTTGTTATTGTACGCCTATCTGATAACCTTGGTGTAAGTTACAATTACAAGCGACAAAGGACAAGAGCCATTGACAAGGTCAAGCTATTTCCTACTTATAGATCTGTGGAATTTACAATGTTTTGTCTACACTGTTGTTTACCAAAACTGTTATATTCAGTTGTTGTATAACCTAGTGTCTAATATAGATATTACGATTTTATCTATGGAAAAGCTGTGACCGGATCCCAAACAATAAATATATGGTCTACTTATATTCATATATTAGTAATCGTAATTTTGGCCTGAATTTTGATAGGCTATATGAATGTAGTCATCTGTAGTCAGTTCATTTCTCTACAGCTATTTTTTAACAATATGGTGGCAAATTACTCAAACTTGAACATTTCGGAAAATAATTGCAACCTCGAGAAACTTTGTTGAAACACAGATATTATATAAATGGTGGCAAATTACTCAAACTTGAACATTTCGGGGAAAAATTACGACTTCAAGAAACTTTATTGAAACACAGATATTATATGGTGGCAAATACTCAAACTTGAACATTTCGGAAAATAATTGCGACCTCAAGAAACTTTATTGAAACACAGAATGATATTATATATTGTGGCAAATTACTCAAATTACTATCTTACCCCCCCCCCCATTTCAGTGCGATGTGCTCGGTACGCATGATGATTTCTTGAAGTCCATATTTTCAGTTTCTTTAAACTGATTATACCAACGAATAATCCATTGTCTGTACTGTACCTTGTGCGTAAATGCGCGGAGAATTGTGTTGCACTTTTACCACTGATGTAAATTCATTGAGCTTTTTAAATAGTACACAGGTGGTTAAATACTACCCCCTTTACTGCCGATTTATCACGCATTCTAGGTCATTAGAACGAAGAAAGACAAAATTTCCAATGTTCATAAACCGTTTGTGTTTCTATTCATTTAGTTAATGAACTATAACCATGAGATAAACTATAATAGCTATAGTTTTTGTGTTCAAATTTTTCTCATAAAATTTAAAAACACACAAAAGATTAGCAGTCGCTGAACTCCGTACAAAGCAATGGGAACGGGAATGGCAATGTGCTCCACTTGTTCACTTCAAGGTCTGCTACAGGCTCATGATTTATTTACTCTTTGTTAGCACTGGGATCAATGTTAACTGCCATAATAGGTAATGACCTCGCAGTCTTATCAGTATAGGCTTAACCATTCACAATTGTTTTCGTTCTCACATATGTTACAAACAATTACGAGATTTTATTGCACAGAGGGTTGACTCATTAAGTCTTAGATTGAGCATAAATGAGCATATTTTTCAATTTTGGTTTTAAAGTTATTAGATAAGGACGGATTATTCATATTATTTGTATCTTTTATGCAGACATTTCCTATCATTTCTGCATATAAAACTAAAACGTTTCGAGTATAGGATGGATCGATTGTCGCTATTAATTTTTAAACTTAGAGAAACTTTCAAATGAGTCAACATAATCTAGTAATCTATGTTGGCCTATTAGAAAAGTTGAAAGAGAGGGATCTAACTCAAGACTACCTGAAAAAATGTGTAGATCCAGCTAAAGTAACCGTTGGATACTGAAAGTAGTAATCTAAGAGAGGAAGTCAGGGTTAAAGGTGGCCTGAGCTGTCAGAATAACTAATACCATGTACAACTGTGATCAGAAAAAACTATATAACACAATGAATAGCAAACGCCAAGTTGAATAGAGAATCTGCAATAGTCAACTAACAAAAACAGAGGTTGTACGCTAACGGTGTGGTTACCTTACGGTTTTATCTGTTTTAACAACATTTTGTCCCGTCTCACAAAGGTTTGGCTCATGAACTTGTAGGGTTGTAACAGCACAAATTTCAACTTTATTTAAATAAGAGAAAGTTTGATTTGTTTATTTTTAATTCAGTTTTTATTAACGAAAAGCACTGAATGTTCTTTCATCCCATTAAACTATAATAATATTTTCCAATGTTATTACCAATGACATATTAGTTCAGCAATTTTAAACCTAAGAAGACAGGATGCCTTAAATGAAATAACTTTTTTGGACCGTATAATATTGTAATAGTTTCTTGAGACAATTGTTAGAAATAAAATTGTCTACAGACTTCAACAGCTGCAAAATCACTTATTTTAATTGTTTATCGGCTGTGTTGTAAATATTCAATTAAAACAGTAACTGTACAGGATAACTTGTTAAGATTTTATATTTAGTGGAAGAACTCTTTCTATGCAGAAGATTTTATCTAAGTTTTGACAGTCATAAGTTTGCGGTCATAGAAATGTTATTGTCGACATTATTGTCATAAGATCATAACGAGTTATTATATTAACCAAAGGGCATACATGAGATTGTATGTAAAGTTTTTAGCTAAGGTAAATACAGTAATTCCAACTGTAAGTGAATCATATTGTACAGTACATTTGTATTTCACAATGTAACTGTGGTAGTGGACGGATGAGTGGGTAAAAGACGTATTTTTTTTAGGTTAGGTTCTATCATTCCGTTGCAAGGAAGATTTACTTCAATTTTTAATACAATCGACAAACGGAAATAGTGGATTATGGGTTCGCTGAGAAAGTGAACAATTTTGGGAAATCACTTAGTATTTATTGTGTACCTTCAACCAGATCACGAACATAAACATCTTTATATCTCAACAAGACTCATAAGACAAACAAATGATATTATAAAATAGCAATCTCGAAACTATTCATCCCCCCTCCTCCATTTTACTCTGCAAATTCGAACCTGCATCAACTAGTTGCGATTCACCTAACGTCTGGCAGATTTTCTTTTTCGTCAATTTGTCAACAAAATTGCAATAAATTAATATTTGTCTCACCTTCAATGAAATGATTGAACAAAATATTCGCTCGATCTCTATGAAATTAAAGTTCACGGTTTTAGTCTGCATGCAGAGAACTAGCAAGGTTTTTAATGTTTGTGGAAATTCCTATTTATATTATTTAATTTTTTTTATATAGAATATAAATGTGTATGTCCATATTATTAAAAAGAAAATTACGACATTCTGAATTCTAAGCACAGTTATGACGTAAAGTTGGGGATTAGTGCAAATGGAATAAAAATAATCGATACAAACTGTTATAAAAAAGACTACCTATAGCCCTACAACAAGCACAAAATTACGTGGATTAAGAGGAATAGCGTGAAAGTTACCTGCCACTTCTGAGAAAATTGTAGACATTTATAGGTCTTTTTTCCCCTTTTTTCCTTGTCGTTTAATCTGTCTTTCAACATCCTCTTATTAAAAAGAGGAAAAAAAGAACATAAAATGAAGTCCCTTATGCGCTTGAACACTTAAAAGCATCAGGCAGAGTATTGAAAAGTATTTTGCATTGAAGAGTATTTAAAAAGCTACAATTAAAAAAAGACCAGCCTGTACGACCTTTTAGCTCATTTCTCATATGAGTATTATTATGATATTCTCCTATTTATAAGTTCTCATCAACAGTATATTTTGTTAATAAGGATTTTTTTTCTCTGTATTTTTAGTTTTTTTATTTTTTATTTTGTATTTGGGTTGTTTATCTTGATTGTCCTATGTTTGTGAGGAAAAGGGTTAATAAGAAAGTACCTGATTTGATTTCTATTAGACCTCAAACCTTTTTCGCGGTTTCTTCCAAAGAAACATCTTATCCAAAAGTTTTCAAAAGAGATCAACCTCAATACCCATCTCATTTTCTTTATAATTTAATAATGATTAAATTTGTTAATGACTATTTTGTTCGCCGGAGGTATTTGTAACAGAGATATTTTTTAAAAAACTAAAAAGTTACCATTTTGAAACTTAAATTGTTAAGGCCTACACGTTCACTTCCAAATATGGAATAAAATTTTGTGTAATTTTAAAATCTCCCTAATAACCGATAAAAACAGTAAAATTGCTCCCTCTAAACCAAAAATGTTTACATCTAATATTAACCTACTATCAATTGACAGATTGATAAAATTTTGTTGACAGACATTTGATTGAAACATTCCGACCACAGAATTACTGTGCTCCAGGCTAAAAGATTTTAATTAAATGTGTTAATTCTTGTACTTGAATGTTGTATAGCGAGGCCAAACCTTATTAGCATGTACTGCTCATGCGTACAACAGCTGATAAATCGATGTCGATGGCAACAAGTTGAATGACTTGGGGAGGCTCAGAGACACATAGACTGTGTTACACAATAACTGTGTTATCGCTTTGGAATATTTACTTTCTACTTGTAGTAGGCATTATGCGTGAACATGTAATGATTTTATATCTGACTCGACTGATAGAGTTAACCCAAATAATTTACTGGTAAAACATTCGATGTATGTTTTTTTGAATGTGCTTAACATTATGACGTAACAAATAAGAAAGATATGATCATCCGTTTGCGGAGTCGTGGATACAACCAGGATGGAGATCACAAAATTAACATATTTTTTTCAAATTAAGTATTAGGACTAATTATTTACCTAAATATGTCGACATCAAATTACAGACATAAGTTTCTTAACTAATATGTATTGAAATAATCACAGAAATAACCCTGTGTCGTTCAAAAACGCCATACTTTATTTCTGTAATCAATATATTTTCTTGTGAGAGTTTTCGTGAGAACGTTTGCGATAGTTTTGTCTTCTAAAATAAACAAAAACATAACAATAGTTATAATAGATTAGAAATAATATATAATAAACTCCTGCACAAAAGCATCCTGGATTATGTTAGTGCAGGACTGGTCATGGTTATTGTCTATTTAATATTGCACGGTAACGAGACCTGAGGGGCCAATAACAGGCCGGTAGGGGTAGCTGCAGCCCTGCTATGTTGTCACGTTTCCGACTGACGCGAGGAAAGTGAAAGTAACCCACCCCCAGTCACCGCCAAACTTGACAACAGCGCAACCAAACTCTCCCCTCCCAACGCTAGACCCAGACCTAAAGCAATATTAAATAGACAATAATTTGATAACCAAAGTGCATTCTATAAAAAGAGGAAGAAACTGTTTACTATTTGTGATGCAGATCTTTTCTAAATGCCAAATTGCAAATTATCCAAGAATCTTGCTTCAATAGGGTCGTCAGCAAAGCGAAATGGGTAAAATTTTTGAAGTATATCATTCAACGGTTGGGAGAGCTTTAAGACGATTTCTGGAGACTGAATATGACAACCGATGACCGGTTCAGAGGAGACCAAGCTCAACACAAGATCGATTTCTTACGGAGATTTCTCAAGACCGAACGTGACAACAAAAGGGCGGTTCAGGGCAGACATCAACAGATAATCGATTTCTTACGGAGATTTTTAAAGACAGAACGTGACAACAGAAGGCCAGTTCAGGACAGACTAAGATCAACAGATGGTCGATTTCTTAAGGAAATTTCTGGAGACCGAACGTGACAACAAAAGGCCAGTTCAGGACAGACTAAGATCAACATACAAAACAGATGATAGTTTTTTTACGGAGATTTCTGGAGACGGAATTTGACAACAGAGGATCAGTTCAGGACAGACCAAGATCAACAGGTGGAATAGATGATCGATTTCTTACCCTTGGTGCTCTGAAGGGGAGAACAATTACCAGTATTCAGTACCATTATTCGTGGCCTGACCAGGCATGTAACTAATGTGCATATTTCCAGTCGGACAGCAAGTAGACGTCTTAGATAAGCTATTTTGAGCAGCAGAAGGTCTGCCACAGGTCCCCTCCTAACCGCACGTTATCGAGCTGCAAAACTTAGATTTTCTCGAGACCCCGTCAACTGGAATCTGAATAACTGGAAGAAGATTCTGTTCTCAGACGAAACCAGAGTTTAGTCTATTTTCTCCAGAAACGCGTCTGGAGAAAGCATGGTGAAAGGTTTGTATAATCCTGCTTCTCTCCCAGGGGTGGTTCTGGGGTGGTATAAATGATGACGCTCTCGCGGAGCTTATGGAATTTCCTAGACGAGCTCTGAATGCTCAGAGGTATGTAGAAAACATACTAGGAGAACATCTAGTTCCATTTGCTCCGTCGTCGTTGTTCAGCTCAAACTGACCATACAGCCCAGCCTGTTATCCGACGCTACATTAATCAGGTCGGTATAAACAGGTCGATGTGTGTAATATTGTGTGATATGTTATTATTTATTGTAATTTGTAGTACGTATAGACCTTTATATATTTGTTTATATATTTTATAAGCTTAGTGTAGAATTATTGTAAAATGAATCATATTTTTTAGTTATTAACGTTTAGTGTTTTTTTATTACTACCTATAGTGTATTATATATTTTTATGATTATGGTTTACGTGCTTTTTTATTGCTAAAATGAATGGTTTTTGTGATCTATTGATAATTGTTATTTTATCTTAGAATGTAAAATATACACATGCTATTCAATTAAATTTTGTCAAAGGCAAGAAAAATAATTAATCTTTTTGGATCTAGTTGGTTAACATAACCTCAAGTTTATTTTACGGATATTTTTACGAATGAACTGTTATTAAATTTGTATAACAGACAACTGACTTGGAAGTTCTTTTAAGGCTTTGTGTATTTCAAATTTCGCCAATTTAAACTTTTGACTCATGTCAAAAATTAAAACCCCCCCTTCGTCACCGCCTAAATGTAATAGCGTTCTAATTACTTTCAAAAAATCGTGATGATCCGTTAAATAGTTTTCGAGATACATTTAGATTTTAACCCTCTGCCAAAGTAGTTTAACTCCAATAAAAGTAAAAAAATTAAAAAATTCAATTTTAAGAAAGGCAGATATTTTAAACTCTGGGGAAATTCAAGTCTTACAAAAAAATTATTATTGACTGGACTTAAACTTAATCTCTTCCGTTTTTCCTGTAACACAGGGCCATCACTGTTCCTCCCCAACGCACCCGAGTAACGAACGACCTCTCTCTTGACCTCTTCCCAAGTCTTGCCAGCCTCTCTCTTAACCTCTCAACTCTTTTACAGTACATAGAATCCTATCTTATATCCCTAATACATATTTTCTTCAAGCTGTTAAATACAAAGTATGATATGCCAATTTCTGCCTCTGTGCCTCTCTCTCTACCGACACCACTTCACAAGTATTTGGTCTTCTTATTCTTCACCTTCAGCCCTATCCTCGTGACTCCCCCTTTGAACAAGTATGTTTCTTTTTTTAAATCTACTGTATTATGGCAGACATAAGTCGTCTACAAATTCGAGATCTTCTAACTAATAGAAGACTCTCCACATTATTCCTATCATTGATTTCGTAACGTTCCTCATGATCTGTTCAATTAATAGCATAAATAACACCCTTGTTTTATCCAATGGTAAAGTAGGGATATTATTTTACTGCGGCTCGAAACCGGCTGACACCTCTCCCTCGTGCATCACTCTTATTTTAAAGTTTAAAAAAGTTAATCGAAGCTTTCAGATTTAACTTTTCATACAACTGCATGAATTTCAACGCTACTTTCGGACAATACTTCACAGACAAATTTTACATTTTCAAAAGTATTGATATGCTAGGCCTTCTTTGGTAAATGCCGGTTTTCACGAGCCCTTATAGTACAAGTGCACTTTTGCAGAGAACACCATGTTTTTATCCTACTCCGATTGTGTTAAGCAGTTATTAAGGTAGAGAACACAGGAAAGTTTATCGATATTAAAATTAACCCTAACAGCTAACCAACCATATGATTTTGCTTGTCAGCTGTCTTCTTTTTTATTATTAATTTTGAGGTTATGATTACATCATTATGTAAAACAAAAGAGTAGATAATCTGCAAAGTTCCAAAAACTGTTTTAAAGCACACACACCCACATTATATGGCAAAAACAAGAACACACAGAGATATATACAGTAAATCGTATTATAAGGAGTTACTATAAAACAACTTTTCATATTGGCGACTTGTTACGTTGTTTTAAATACCTCATAAATACTTTTTAACTATTGTCGGCATCTTGAAACTGCTGACAACAACTCATAATGTTGAATACTTGTTCTTGGTTTAAAAAAATGTCCTCATCGTCGGTGGTTTAATATTCACATTCCCAACACAGCACGACTTTGTTATCTCGTTACACATTTTGCAGAGTAAATTGATAGAACCTTCTGTTCAAGCTTGGAAAGTTTTTAATGTAAAGGGTAAAACTTTCGTTTAAGTACTTCTCTAAAACGATATAAAATAATAAATAAATCAGAAAAAAGAGACGATTATGTTTATGAGGTGTTGTCGAATTGGTCCGATGGTCAAAGGAATTCGTTAATCCTCCAATTAGAGAGGTCGAACTGGTCTGAGGGTTCGCGTAGGGGTGAGGTCGAACTGGTCCGAGGGTTCGCGTAGGGGTGAGGTCGAACTGGTCGAACTGGTCCGACGGCATATAGGTTAGGTTAGGTAAAACAAATATAAATAAAACTCTTCTTGAACTCGATGTGCTCGCTAAATCGAAGAAGCCTTATCGTCCGCTCATATATTATACCATCGGTCCGCTTTCTAACCATCGGACCAGATCGACCGTGACCCTTCCCTAAGCAACAAAAATATAATTGGAATATTTTGACCATCGGACCAGTTCGGTACCACCCATGTTTATATGAAGAGTTAACTATTTATTTCATTTTATAAGCATTATTCTTGTTTCAAAATTCTGAAGGTACATTTGAACCTACATTCTGAATCCCTCATTTTAAATATAACCACTTCATAAGATTGAGGGGATTTCATAAGTTGAATAGAAATATGTATATATATATATATATATATATATATATATATATATATTAACAATATGTTATTCTGTGCATACATAAGAGTTTTAAAAATATATGGAGTGAAAATACAACTATTAATAGTGAAAGCGTTACCATAGTGATCGATATAAGGAAAACTAACAGCTAATTTACGTAAATAAAAAGGGTAAATCGTGGTACATTTTATGTTGTTTTTTTTTTTATCAGGCAATGATGGTCGAGATGTTTAAATAAGAAAGGTTAAAATATTCATTTTTATTGTAAACAAAAGATTAGCCAAGTTATCGGATACAAGATGAACAAATACTTCTTTGTAATTACTTACATCTTCCATTATTCTAATCCTTATTTTATTAAACATGATTCCACCAACAATAATATGGAATAACAAGTATAAACTTCTGGATGATGACATCCCATTACCAAGAAATTATGTCTTACGATTTTATCGATGAGTTGGTTATTCTTTTTAGCTACAATAGAAATAAATATTTCTTTGCGTTTGTCATTAAAAAAGGAAAATATTTTGTATCTTGTACATGTTCTGTAATTTTAATAATTTTCGAGATATTAAACATTACAAATTTTAAACGGCCACCATTTAGAAAATCTACAAAATTAAATTATAGGCTTGATTTTTTTATTTTCTGGTAAAAAAATTAAGTCAATATCTCATCCATTCCTGAAGTCACAGTTGTTAAAAAGAAGAAGAAGAAGAAGAAGACAGAAAGGCGAAAATTGAACCATTTTATTAGATTATGTTTACTGGAACGTTGATCTTTATTTTGAAACCAATACTCCATTACTAAAATATTACAGGCCCATAATTATTCTTAATATATTTGTACTACGTTAAAACTTAAACTTCTTTTGATAAATCAATGATTATTCAAGGAATCTTGTATTTTGGCCAAACAACACTCGCACATCTAACAACAAGCGTAACCCTCAAGGGCTGGTACACTGTATTGAATACGGGCGTGATAATCCCGAGGGACTTTAGCTGGATCTACACATTTTTTCACGTAGTTTTGGGTTAGATCCCTTTTAGATCTCTCTTATTTCCTCTCGACTGTGACGCTTTTAGAGTATTTGAAGGCTATCAGTCTTTATTTTATATTGTGTTCTACCTCTTTTTAAAAAGACGATGTTGACCGACAGACAGGTTAAACAACAAGGAAGAAAGAAAAACAACAGGCGTAAACAATTCTCTCGGAGGTGCGCCAACGGCGGGTCCTTCCACGCTATTCCTCTTACCTACGTAAATATTTGCTTGTTGTAGGGCTATAGGTAGTCTTTTTTATAACAGTTTGTATTAATTATGTTTATTACATTTGCACCAATCTCCACTTTTACGTCTTAATTGTGCTTAGAATTCAGAATGTCGTAATTTTGTTTTTAATATATGAAGCATACACCTTTATATTCTATATAAAAAACAAATCAAATATTTAAAAAATGTTCCATATTGATGTTTATGTTTGGAATTTCCAAAAACTTTAAAAACCCTGCTAGTTCTCTACATCGAGACTAAAACGGTGAAAGTTAATTCTAATTTCATAACGATCGAGCGAATATTTTGTTCAATTATTTCATTGAAGGTGAGACAAATATTAATTTATTGCAATTTTGTTGACAAATTGACGAAAAAGAAAATCTGCCAGACGTTAGGTGAATCGCAACTAGTTGATGCAGGTTCGAATTTGCAGAGTAAAATGGAGGAGGGGGGATGAATAGTTTCGAGATGGCTATTTTATAATATCATTTGTTTGTCTTATGAGTCTTGTTGAGATATAAAGATGTTTATATACGTGATCTGGTTGAATGTACACAATACTAAGTGATTTCTCAAAATTGTTCACTTTCTTAGCGAACCCATAATCCACTATTTCCGTTTGTCGATTGTATTGAAAATTGAAGTAAATCTTCCTCGCAACGGAATGATAGAACCTAGCCTAAAAAAATACGTCTTTTACCCATTCATCCTTCCACTACCACGGTTACATTGTGAAATACAAATGTACTGTACAATATGATTCACTTACAATTGGAATTATTTACCTTAGCTAAAAACTTTACATACACTCTCATCTATAAATCCCTTTGGTTAATAAATAACTTGTTAAAATCTCATATTTTGAAAACCTTTTTCATGACAATGTTGTCGAGAATAACATTTTCTACAGTCGCACACAATTGATCCGCCAAAACTTCCGAAAAAAGAGAGTAATAATAAAGAGATGAAATCTTCTGCATAGAAAGAGTTCTTCCACTAAATATAAAATCTTAAGAAGATATCAGATATCTTAATAAGATACAGTTACTGTTTTAATTGATTTTTTTACAACACAGCCTATAAACAATTAAAATAAGTGATTTTGCAGCTGTTGAAGTCTGTAGACAATTTTATTTCTAACAATTGTCTCAAGAAACATTTTTCAATATTTACGGTCCAAAAAAGTTATTTCAATTAAGGCATCCTGTCTTCTTAGGTTTAAAATTGCTAAATAATTAATATGTCACCCTTACATAGATAATAACATTGGAAAATATTATAATAGTTTAATGGGGTGTTATAAAAGAATGGATCTCAGTGCTTTTCGTTAGTAAAAACTGAATTAAAAATAAACAAATCAAACTTTCTCTTATTTAAAATAAGGCTGAAATTTGTGCTGTTAAAACCCTATAAGTTCATGAGACAAATTTTTGTGAGACGGGACAAAATGTTGTTTACACAGATAAAACTGTAAGGTTACCACGCCGTTAGCATACAACCGTCTGTTTTTGTTAGTTGACTATTGCAGATTCTCTATTCAACTTGGCGTTTGCTATTCATTGTGTTGTATAGTTTTTTCTTATCACAGTTAGTTGTACATGGTATTAGTTATTCTGACAGTCAGGCCACCTTTAACCCTGACTTCCTCTTTTAGATTACTACTTCTAGTTTCCAACGGTTACTTTAGCTGGATCTACACATCCAGATGTTGAACAATATTCCGTTAACAGTTATTACCTGGTTAAAATACGTTTCTTCAATGAAGACGTTGACCTCATGTGTTGTATCATGACGGAATGCATTCAGTTCCGTTTGCTACGTGATGCTGTTATTTTGACTTTAACAATTTATATTTATAAGTATAAACCAATATATGCAAATGGCCGTAACGGAACCTAAAACAATGACACTGCAAAAGTTAGTAGCGAGAACTCTTTAATAATCACATTTAAGTCACAACATATTAGCGAAAGTCAAACGAATAATAACTGAATCACCAAAATCACTGTTAGAGAAGTTTTAAGTATTATATTGGAAATAAGCCCAAAACAAAAATGGGGAGAATCACGCTGAAGTTTATTACCATTTAATTCAACCAATCACCAATAAGGGTAATGGCGATTTTACAATCGCTGTAAGAGAATCACCTATTATATAGTTAAGTGTATGCATATTATCACAAGAACAAAACACATTATAGAGCTCAGAAATAATCTTACGTCTGATTTGTTTATTTTTAATTTCAAACACATGCAGTTAAATTCTGAACAAAACTAATATTTATAATCTACATAACCATAAAATGATTATGACTATTTGCTGTTTTTAACTACTCCAGCTTAAAGTAGTATTTTCCTTCTTTATATAGTGTTGACAATTTAAAATTAGCGTTTTCTACAATTGATAATTTCAAAGCTTGAACAAATTATCTCTTATTACATCAGTTTATCTGTGAATTTTGATAAGAGAAAGTAAAACCTTTCCTATCTTTTTATATTATTAACACCACTTATATCTATTAAATAAATTGACAATTTAAAAAAAGGGGAAAAACACATATATTTGTTATCATTTAAGTGAAATACGTGGCATAAATTAGAGGTTTTGGTTTTTTCTGATTTTATTTTAAAATGTTTGTAACAGTAACATTTCTTCTTTCATATGTTAGTTTGTCAAATTCTATATTTCAATAAAATACTGCAATGTTTGAAGAAAAATGCTTAAAACCATTTAAAAAATTGTATTTCTTTTGATTTACAAAAAAAAAAGTTTCAAAAAACCTGTGATATTGTGGAACATATCTTTTAATTTGTTCGTTTTAAAAAAATCTCGGTGAAAAATAGAAAAATATTTTACAAGTTAAGTTTTCAAGGGGCGGGGGTGGAGGAGGAGGGTTTGGTTTAAGTTACTTTATTCTAAATAACTAAAGTAGTTACGTATTTATTTACCACTAAACAGCATATACAGGACTAATCCAATGCCAGATGGCTTATCAACAGCTAAATGCATACATAAAGTGTACAGTAACAAAAGAAACAGTTTGTACGTCACGTTTCAAACTTATATAAGAATTAAAACTACATATTGAAATTTTAAAAGAGAAAATTCCAATTCCAATCTGTCACAGTTAATTTGACTAGTTGAGCAGCATAATTCATCAACTGAATAAAAACAATTATCCATAAGATATACAATCAATTTTGATTTTAATTTGTTTGGGTTTCCAAACCACTATAGATGAAACGTTATTGTAACTTTAAATATATCTATAATGTTGTGCGTTCTCTAACATCGCTGTCTTATGAATAGGGTAATTGAATAAATTTTCCCATTGTCAAGTATCCATGTTCCTTTTGACATTTGAGAAACTTAGAATAGTATGTTATTTTAACAAAACATAATGTATTAGTATAGGGTAGAGGCAGTATATGTTTTTATTAAAGTAGTTTACACAAATTATAGAGTTTTGAAATCAATCTCAACTAATTTATTCTGTATTTGAAATTTTTTAATCTATTTTTACAGTCTCTCCAGAATATAATCCCATAAGAAAGTAGGGAATAGGTATAAATAAATATTCTTAGTTGTAATCATATCAGTTTGTAACATAATCTTTGGAAAGTAACAAAGATATGATTTTTTCCTTTCTAAAGAATGGGCTCTTTATGGGGGTAAATGCCCAACACTATGGGACACCACATTTAAGAAATGGTTTAGGGCTAAAAGGGTTTCAATCTTTCCCCTTTCAACAAGAAATGACAACCGTTAAACCAGAACTTTTTTTATTGTTCTAATTTTAAAGTTATTAGATACTGACAGATTGTTCAATATAATAATAGGTTAAATCGGACATTTGTATAAGATTAAGATCAATATTTTGCAATTTTAAGTTTTAAAATAGTTAGGTGTCAGACAACAAGTGACTCTAGTCTTCAGAGAAATCAGACAAGGTAAAATAGAGGACCAATAAATAGGTAAACACTAGGTAATAAATAAATTCCGTTTTGGTGGTTGTAAAGTATTTAATTCCCCACAGCACAAATCGAAAAACACCACTGTGGTGGATATTTCGTCTCTATCAGAACTGTTTCATCAAAGTAATAATTAATAAAATAAAACAATAGTCGACGTTTTAACATAGGCAATAAACACTATTATAAAATATAGTGATCCATAACTAAATTAACTACAATACTAAAAGTCTAATTATAATTTGAAAGACTAAAAATCTTTGATTAAAAATTTTGCGAGAAATGCCATATTAACATAAATGTCCAATAGTTTTACTATAACTTTACTTATAGACATACCTTGCTTAGTTTTCCCTCTATCCGCCGTTTTGTTTTATTACAAAAAACTTTATAACTTTGAAAAGAGATAAGATATTGAATTCAGATTTAGTATAAATATGCATTTTTTATATAATGTTTTACACGTGTAACAAAAACAAAGAATTTATTTGGTATATTTTCAAAATGGCTGCCGTTTAAAATTTGTAACATCGAATACCTCTAAAACCCTTAAAAAATGTATAAGAAAAAAATTACCCCTTTTAAAGAAAAAAAAGTGTTTTTTTTTTTTTTAATTTTTAATTTAGCTCAATGGAAATTGACGTACCCACAAAAAACTGAAAACATTATTTCTTGGTCATTTTCTACAACACCCAAGATTAGTTAAAAGCAAAAGATTTTTTGAATTCAGATAATTTTTAATAACTATAAAAAAATCTGTACATTTAGTTTCAATGACATAAACCTAGTCTTACTAAAGAAAGTAAATAAACATCAGATAAACAGCTACTCTTATTAAATACTTTTTACTTGTCTCGTAATTTTTTATAAAGTTTTACAAAATCTCTTGACTAAGACAATGTTGGGGTGTTTCACTTTTCTCATGCTCCAAGTTAATCACATCATTTATATTCTTAAAACGTATTTTATATACATTAAATTATGTATTGATTTTGACAAAACTACGTTTGTTTTCAGATAACTAATGTGAAAAAAAATACGGCAATGAAATAAAAAAATACAAAACTTCACCTTGATGTTAATGCTTGCTCGAGGCTGTGCTTATTTCATTTATAAGAATCAAATTAAACTGTATATGTCAAGGTAAACTGATTACGTGTTGGACGTTTTACTAGTTTTATGTTACTGACAATCTAGTAGAGTCTGGGGGACAGACTAAACAGTTTAATTGGCGATATTTTAAAATACAAAATTTGTCTCTACTTAGAGCGTGATTTAATTTCAATTAATTTAGCGTAACAATTTTAGTTTCAAAATACAACCAATTTTTATTTTTTTAAACTTCTTTTTATAGCTTCTATAAAAAATTAAGTTATAAACAAAATATTAAATTACAAAGAAAAAAGACATCAGTTTGAAGTTGGTGGCTTAAGCAGTGATTTGTTACATAACCTTAATTGGTTATATACAAGTAGATAGAAATTATTGATAGAATTTAATGAAAAATTTAGAGAAAATATTTCTAATGAAGATTTCATTTCGAGTAAAAATGTTAGGAACAACCTAAAAAAAATAAAATAATTAAATACGACGCCTTGTAAAATAAGACAAAAGATCGTACAGATTTGAATCTTCTTTTAAATTATAGGTTTTAAAATAGTATATTTCATCACTAGGACCAAAAGTGTAGCTTTTCAATACAAGTTCAAGTTTAACTGCCGAGACCGGAAAATGAGCGAGGGTCGAAAAGCTTTGGTCCAAGTGATGAACTATATTTTTCGCTATACTGCAAATATAAGAAAACAATTTCACCGAAACTAAAATGTTATAACCTATTTGCCTTCAAATTGATGGTAACAGCTGTTATAACGAGACTATCGGTTGTTTTTATAGATGCTTTACAATCGTTAATTAATTCAAATAAACAAAGTAACAGTTGATGACCTCGACCTCAGTTGATGTTTGTAGGTCCTAGGACTAAAAAGAACAATTTTAGTATCTCAATGCATGTATTGAAAACAGTTGTTTATGATGCATTATGACGTAAAAGTAATTTTCGATGCAAAAGATGGACAATTTTAATAGTGATTTTTTTGAAATGAACTTATATTGTTGTTTTTTTACTTTCTTTTCAATGATTAGTGGTTTTGTATAATAAAGCCTTTATTTTACATCAGGTTTTACAATTAGGAAATTTCAATAACAATTTATTTAGAATTGAACCAGCGATGATGACTAAGAATAATAAATGATATTAGAAAATGGAAAGAATAATAATAATGTAGTGGAATTTAAACGGAAGCATCAAAATGGACGCATAAATATCTCCAAGCAAAATATTTTAACATAGATACGTTTAAAAAAAAAATATGCACAATATTACAACATAATATCTTCAAATTGTCTACCAATATACACTTTTGAACACGTAAGGTGTAAATATATTAAGGCCTCCACAAATAATAAGGAATAGCTGGAATCATAAACTTCCAAGCATTTTTATTTCTTTTTACTAAAACTGTTATCCCTAGATTTACACAAAAATAAATCAAAATATTTTCGTGTTTGTCTTTAAACGAGGAATTTTAAGTTGAGGAGTTTCAAAACATTCGATGTAAACAATTTTAACGGACGACATTTTCAAAATAAAATTTTGGTTTTTAGTATACTACTAAAAAGGCTATATACGCGATGCATATACTAAATCTGGTTGCAATAACTTTTCCTTTTACACAATTAGACATAAACAATAGTTCTGTTTTTTAGGCATATGTTTTTATTTTCCTTAAGGAAACTGTTTCCGAAATTTATCCGTGCTTTTTCAGATGCGCTCCAGTGTATGTTAAAATAAAATTGTTTGTAATAGAAAACTTATTTGAATTGGAGACGTTGCGTCTAGTAGTAATATTGCCCCCGGCAATCAATATGCCGACCACTTATCAAGGACGTTTAAAGGTCGACCTACTTTCTGATCATAACGTGGCAGTTATGTTTACATTTGTAAACTTTGACACGAGAAGATTTTATAGTTAAATATTTGCAAATATAAAACTCATTTTGAATCACTTATTTTTAACGATTTTTAGCTAAAGTAAGTGAGGTTATGTTTTAACTAAAATGATGATGGTAAATTATTTTCACAAATAACACAAATTGATTTTGGGTTTCTAGTGGAGGATTCGGCTAGACTTGACTAATTATTCGGTGGCTCTTGACTCCTAT
>OY740770.1:112444013-112574906 GCA_963513935.1 Aphrophora alni
AAACATGTATAGCTCTAAGTGAAATGGACTGAGATTCTAGGATACAGATGCTAATTTGATTACTATTATAGTGCATCAAAATCGTATCATTAATTGTAAATTTAATTTAGTCTTTATATTTTAATTCTCAATTGTTTTATTGATTTGTTGGGCGCCAGGTATAATTTACCAATTATATAATGAAGTTACTTTGATTGCTCTTTGAAAATTTAAGTTTAAATGGCTCTCGGCCTAGCTCAGATTTTATTTTAAAGTGGGGCGTGGTTTCTTTGGTAACCTGAAGTAAAGAACTACAATAACTAATCAGATAACTTATCGTGGTTCAGTAGCATGGAATGATGTCTTCTTGGAGTTTTACAGGTGAGATGATCCCTCGAACTTATGGCAGATATCACAAGAAACTTAATCCAATTTATAGGCACTTTGACGATCTCGAAGCTTGAACTACCTCACTCTGTTGCTTGAATTCTTGGTCAATTAATCAAAACTCTTCTTTAACTTTACGATGATTTTAATATAATTCGATGACTTAAAACTTTTCTTCAACTTTACGACGATTTGGCGAACTTCGCCCTGTTCCTAGTTCCTCTCCCTTGCGACGCTCGTTCTTCACTGCTTTTTCTGATTTTTGAATTCTTACGCAGAGTTTTCCCGTTTTACCCCCTTCTTCGCTTATTTCTGGATGACGCTTCTTTTTGGTTGGTTGGATTTGATTTTTCAAACTCTAACCGTCTTTCAAAGTTCGTTAAATCTTGTTTCTTAGCTGAGTTCAACGTACCTCTGCCTAGTTTTTTGTCTCTTTTTCTTTTGTTAACTTGGGCGTACACAAACTTTCTAATTTCCCATGTTGTCACATTACATAACTCAACTCTTCCTATTTAATTTGTCACGCTGCCCTCGCCCTTTCAATAATTTTGTAGTTTCGAAGTATTGTTTCCTTAGAAATCCTTTAACAAAATTTATTATGTGTTGGAGTGACGTTTATGTTTGACATTTATTTCTAACTGACAAGGTTTAAACATTTTGAATTGGACAAAGCTTTTACTTAGGGCTTCTCAACGTTACATAAGTCCCAAGAAATTTTATGTTAATTGCATAATTAATGATAAAATTTGCTTTTGATACACCTTTACACTAAACTTATTTTAATAATACACATATACATATCGTAACATGGACTATAACCTACTCTTACTCTCATTTAAAAACCCATTAGAATTACTGTCCCTTTAAATGACTTTATGACCTACTCTTACTCTCATTTAAAAACCCATTAGAATTACTGTCCCTTTAAATGACTTTATGACCTAAACTGCGGTCAACCTTTTTTCTTAACAATGGCATTGTCTAGAATCCCACGTCAACAAACCCTTCTTGTAAACCCCAATTAACATTGTTCCCTTGACCCTCTTCAACTGTAGGACATGTGTTTGTTTACATTTTATTTTACAGTTAAATTCATTTATTTTTGTTTACTTAACTCTCTAATTAATTATGAAACCTTTTTAATAATCTACAATTAAATATACCTCGGATGTGAGTTTTATTATTTTTAATACTAGCTAACTTATAAGTAGTTTTTCCTATCTTAGAGATTACGGTGTATGGTCCTTCATATAGTTCACAGAACTTGTGATATCGTTTTTCAATTGTGCTTGACGGAATACAAGCTCTTACTAGTACTAAATCATTTATCTGATATTCGGTTGGTGGATGCAGTTCATTGAACTTCTTAGCGAATTTTTCCCTTTTATTTTTAATTCGTAAGTATATTTCTCCGTGGTCAATGTCGTTTGTTTCTGTGTTGCCTGGATTAATTAAATATTTTTTCCAAATTCGTGTCGGACGTGTATTAAATTGTACTTCTAATGGTGTTGACTCAATTGTATCATGGTATGATTCGTTCATGAAACTTTCCACAGTTTCAAGTAGCCTTCCCCATTCTTGGTGATTGTCAGGTAACAGGATCCTGAAAAGTTGACCTAGATTTCGCATTACTCTCTCCGCCAAGTTGCTTTGTGGATTTCGTATTGCAACGGTTCTTTGTCTAATTCCCAGTTCTTGTAACCCTTCTGTCCATTTTTTGGATGTAAATTGTGTACCATTATCCGAAAGTATGTATTTTGGTAATTGGACTTCTTTAATGTATTTCCTGATTTGATTTAATGTTGTTACGGTTGTTGTGTTTTTTACCTTATACAATTTTGTGTATTTAGAAAATGCGTCAATCACTACTAAGATGTACCTTGACCCGTAGACTGACCGAGGCAATGGTCCGTAATAGTCTACACACACTAGTTCACCCTTACCTTTTGGTATAATAGGCGTAAGTTCTGCGTTTCTACCTTTGTTGTCATGTTTACATTTTTGACATCGTAAACATTTAATTATTATATCCCTGACCTTTTTAGCGACTTTGTCTCCCGTGAAATCTTCCTTAAAATTATGGTAACATTTGCTTATTCCTATATGTCCGCAAATTTCATGAATTTCCTTAATTAATACTTCAATGAATTTTTCTGGAATCATTAATTTCCACATTCCTCTTTCCTTGCGAAATAATTTTTTTTCAAACAATTTATAACATTCTAAAATTTTTGGATCATTTTCTTCTAATTTACCTACTATATTCCTAAATTTTGTATCCTTCTTCTGTAAAACTTCTATATTTTGTAACTGTTCGCCCACTTCTGGATTAAACTTCTGTAACACTAATTGGATTTGTACAAGTCGGTCCTCCCCATTTTCTTGTGAACATTCTCCATCCTCTGGGAATCTGCTCAATGTATCTGCAACAATATTTTCTTTTCCCTTGCAGTGTCGAATTTGGATGTTATACTCCTGAATTAATAAGATCCACCTCGTCATTCTAGCGTTAAGTAGTTTGCATTGGTTAATGAAAGTGATCGCCTTATTGTCAGTTATAACGGTTATTTTTCTCCCTAATAAATAATTCCTAAATTTCCTTAATCCTAATACTACACTATACAATTCTTTTTCGGCAGTGCTATAAAATCTCTCAGCCCCTTTAAATGTTCTGCTTGTAAATCCTACTACAGCAATGTTATTCTGGTCATCGAGTTGGTACAGTTGTGCTCCTGACGCAATATCGGACGCATCTGTCTGTAAGTAAAACATCTTTTCCATATTTGGGTGCTTTAACGTTACAGCCTCAATAAATTCCTCCTTTACAGCTAAAAAACTCTGGTTAATACTATTTGTCCATTTAAATTTTGTTCCTTTCTTCAGTAGTCCTTGTAATGGAGCTGTTGTTTGTGCGTAATTTTTTGAAAACCGGTGGTAGAAATTTGTTAATCCTAAAAAGCTTTTTAATTGTTTTGGTGTCTTAGGACGCGGAAAATTTTGAATTGCCATCATTTTTTGCTCTTGCGGTTTGATACCATCTGTGGTGATAACAAAACCTAGATAATCTATTTCTTTCCTGCAGAACATAGATTTCTCAAAATTTACTGTTAAGTTGGCGTCTTGAAATACCTTTAATATTTTTTCTAATTGGTCCACATGATCTTCCCAGTTTTGCGAAATACATAAACAGTCGTCCACATACATAATTAAATTCCTTTTAACTTCTTCCGTCAGAATTGAGTCCAAACCTCGCGTTAAACTTGCTAAGCTTGTGCTCAACCCAAACGGAACGGTTTTGTACCTGTAGCACAATCCTTTGTACAGAAATGCCGTGAAATCCTTGCAATCTTCGTGCAACGGGATTTGCCAAAAACTGCTAGTTAGGTCTAAACTACTCATCCAACTGATCTTCTTACCGATTGTCAATAACTCTTGGATTGGTCGAATCCCTTCGTAATCCGGTATGGTTCTCGCATTTATAGTCCTGGCGTCTAAACAGATCCTTACGCTCCCATCTTTCTTACATACAGGTACTATAGGATTAATGTATGCGCTGTTTGCTCTCTCGATGATCCCATAACTTAGCATTCTCTGAATCTCTGCATCAACGGCTTCTCTAAACTTAGTTGCTACTGGCCAACTCCTCTGACAGTATGGTGTTCTATCAGTTACTTGAAATTTATGGTAATAAGTTGAAATTAATCCTGGTTTTTTGCTGAAAACTGTTTTATATTTATTAAATATGCTGTATAACCGCTGCCTATTCTCAAGTGGTACATGTTCCAAATTGCTTATTTTGTTTATATCAAATTCATATTTATCCTCTTCAATTTGTAGGCAATTATTCAAACTTTCAATATTAACTTCTGACGAATCCTCGAATTTAATTTCCTTTCTACCAACTCCATAGTTTAATTTATTTCCTATTTCTAACTTATTATTAATAAAATTGACGATTGCATGATTTCTTGATAAAAACTCTAACCCAAGTATACAATCTCGAATTAGTTCTGGTACTATTATAAAATGCACGGCGATTAATTCTGTTCCTAACTTAACTTTAATGAAAATTTGTTTTTTAACACTTTTGGAACGCAGACCTAATGCTCCAATAACTTTTACTCCTGCTACCGGTAATTCTTCAAAAACTCCTAAATTTAATTTATTTGTGTTGTAGAAAGATTCAGATATCGAATTTACCTCACAACCTGTATCGATTAACGCTCTGACCTGTACACACTCATTAAAAACTAACTTAATTTCTGGACATTTATTAATGTCATTAATTATATCGCTTGTGTCGTGATTGTCCTCTAAATAATCTTTTAAATCGGTGAATAAGGTATTTATGGTTGCCTTGTTCTTATCCGCTAGGTCTACATTCCATTCCAACTTTCACTTTTGCCCTCTTCCGTCCCTGTCTGCAGGTTGTCGACCTTCCCAACGGTTCCCTGGTCCATTTTTTATGTCGGCACGCACATCTGGTTTTCTGTAAACATCCCTATTCTGACGTAACGGTAAATGTCTACTGTTGTACCCATTCATTTGTCCCCAAGGTCTGTTTACAACTTCTCCCTCTCTCTCGTCGCGTGGATAGGATGCCTTATAATTACCATTTCTTTCTTCGTAACTATTAATGTGTCGTACATCTGCCTGTCGGAATTCCATCAATAGTTTTACAAATTCCTGCTTTGTTTTCACACCCCTGGTGATAACAGCAATTAGTGTAGTTGGGTGAAAGTGCTTAGCGATTTTTTGGACTAACTGGGCTTCTAAAATCGGCGGTTCTAACTCTGAACATTCCAACATCATGTTCTCCACATATGTGATAGCTTCATCCCCAATTTTTCCTTTAAACTTTCCGAATTCCAACCTGTCTCGGATGTTTGCTTGTATCATTTCGTTAAAATATTTATCCATAAATATTTTTTCAAAATCTTCGAAGTTTTTAACTTCCCTACGGTGTAGAAACCACCATACACATGCTTCATCTTTTAAATATCTATCTAACCAATACATGTTCCCTTGATGTGTGTAACTAACGCTAACTTCTTTTATGATCCTTAAAATTTGCATTGGGAATCTTTCTTTTCCTGTAAAACTAATATCCCTTATCTCTGGTTCCCTTATTATGATACCATCCCTTGTTTTTAAATTACTTAATCTTTCATCTACTTCTGTCACTTTATTTTTCATTTCGTCCGTTTGTTTCTGATATTGGTTAATTTTTTGTGAATTTTCTTGGCATTGTGATTCGATTTCTAGAATTTTATTATTAGATCTAGCTTGACTTTCCTTTACCTTATCAATCTGAGCGTCTACGTTAATTTGATTTTCAGTTAAATTTTTGTTTACGGTGATTTCGATTTCTTTAATGCTCTCTTGCACATCCTTTTCTACTTCCACGACTTTACTTGCAATTTCTTTTAAATTTTCTCTTAAATCTTCGCACCTATTACCTAATTTATCGGTGAAATTTTCTTCAATTTTATTTAATTTATCATTCATTTCCGTCCTAATTGTCTCGGCTGTGGTATCCGATCTTAATTTAATTTCTTCGAGCTTGTTCTCGAATCTCTCCGCAAATTCATTAAATTTTCGGTCCATTGTCTCCGCATTTTGACTAACATTGCCACTAAGTTCTTCTAATTTTTTATTATTTTCCTCGAGCTTTTTATTTTGTTCTGCGAATTTTTTATCGAGCCTTGCTTTTAGAATTTCCGCATTTTTATTAATTTCTTCGAAATTCTTTTTATTAAGGGCTTCCGCATTTTTACTACTTTCTTCAAATTTTTTATCGATGCTTGTTTTTAGGATTTCCGCATTTTTATTACTTTCATCAAATTTTTTATTAAGGATTTCGATTAATTCGTTTAATCCTACCGTTGGGGTCCCATACACCTTTAAATTTTCACTCTCCCCTGAATTATTACCCTCATTAGTATTACTTTCACTATTATTAATCCCTATAGCTCTATCCATTTCTGATTCTATCCCCATTTGATTATTAATCTCCTCATCAAACCCCATTGTTATTTGGTTATTTGCCATCTTTTTATAAATTTTTATCCTATTACTACGTCTTAACATTAAATTAATTATATCTAATAGTCTTTCTGTCTCTTATCTTATAATGCTACCTTCAGGTTACACCACGTGAACTAAATTTTAATTTTAATTAAGCCCCACGTTGGGCGCCAATTATAACCTTTGTTATTTATTTTTAATTAATTACTTTGATTAAAACACAACTACGTTATCATATTTAAATTATTTATTCTTTAATATACAATTTGCACCTAAAGTTGGGTGCCAATATATAACAGTTGAATTAATTAAAATCTTCAAATTAATTGATGCACATATGAGTATTCAAATTTATTCATCTTATCACTAAATCTCATCCATTCAACTTAAACTAGACATAAACATTTATAACACAATGAAATACTTAATTCTAGAACATAGCAATTTTATTATTATTATTAGGTGCATCAAAATCGTATCATTAATTGTAAATTTAATTTAGTCTTTATATTTTAATTCTCAATTGTTTTATTGATTTGTTGGGCGCCAGGTATAATTTACCAATTATATAATGAAGTTACTTTGATTGCTCTTTGAAAATTTAAGTTTAAATGGCTCTCGGCCTAGCTCAGATTTTATTTAAAGTGGGGCGTGGTTTCTTTGGTAACCTGAAGTAAAGAACTACAATAACTAATCAGATAACTTATCGTGGTTCAGTAGCATGGAATGATGTCTTCTTGGAGTTTTACAGGTGAGATGATCCCTCGAACTTATGGCAGATATCACAAGAAACTTAATCCAATTTATAGGCACTTTGACGATCTCGAAGCTTGAACTACCTCACTCTGTTGCTTGAATTCTTGGTCAATTAATCAAAACTCTTCTTTAACTTTACGATGATTTTAATATAATTCGATGACTTAAAACTTTTCTTCAACTTTACGACGATTTGGCGAACTTCGCCCTGTTCCTAGTTCCTCTCCCTTGCGACGCTCGTTCTTCACTGCTTTTTCTGATTTTTGAATTCTTACGCAGAGTTTTCCCGTTTTACCCCTTCTTCGCTTATTTCTGGATGACGCTTCTTTTTGGTTGGTTGGATTTGATTTTTCAAACTCTAACCGTCTTTCAAAGTTCGTTAAATCTTGTTTCTTAGCTGAGTTCAACGTACCTCTGCCTAGTTTTTTGTCTCTTTTTCTTTTGTTAACTTGGGCGTACACAAACTTTCTAATTTCCCATGTTGTCACATTACATAACTCAACTCTTCCTATTTAATTTGTCACGCTGCCCTCGCCCTTTCAATAATTTTGTAGTTTCGAAGTATTGTTTCCTTAGAAATCCTTTAACAAAATTTATTATGTGTTGGAGTGACGTTTATGTTTGACATTTATTTCTAACTGACAAGGTTTAAACATTTTGAATTGGACAAAGCTTTTACTTAGGGCTTCTCAACGTTACAATATATTATAGTTTTGTTTTTCGGGAATAATTTTGTCATATCGCGTATAAATTTTAGATCAAAATATTAAACTTTACTTCTAAAAACATTGTTTTAATAAATTTTTTCTAGGATCAAAATTGTTTCAAATTTTTTTAACAGAATTGTTTCCACAAACTCTCTACAAATGCCGGTTTGTGAGCTATCTGTAAAAACAAATACTCGTCCGTGGAGTCGACAAAATACCTAAATGTGAAGACTAAAAACCCTTAGCCATGAAGAAATGGGAAAAAAAACGCCTTTTTATTTTAAAAAATCTTCAATTTATACGTCATAAAAATCAGAAAATCATTAAGAAGTTTGATTGCTGTCAACTACTTCAACTTAAAGTAGTTTTTTCCTTCTTTTCGTACGGTGTGATCATAATAGCATAAAAGATCATAAATAACCCTCTATTTTTTATAAACTGAGACAGAAAATTGGGAAACTTTGGGAGTAGACTCTAATTTTGATATAGTAGCTTTTATAACCTCTTTTTGGTGGGTTTTGTTGAAGTGGGTCAACTCAAATATCTAATAAAAAACAAAATTAATATTTATTGCTCTTCTTGGAGTTATTACGATGTTTAACTATAAATCTTGAGGGTTTTAAGAGTTGTGAAATATGTGAAGATTGCCTGTTAAGGTCAAGAGATACCATTTCGTAAAGTAAACTATAATTATGTTGAAATAAATAACTCCTATTTTATAAGAAATCATCAATGGGCAAAACTTAATTACATACAGACATGGAGGTGGCTTTAATCAACATTTTTATTTTAAAAATCAAATCATATTTATTTCTTTATCAACTTTAAAATAATGAAATCAATACCAACTTAGACTACAAGTCTGTGAGTGGAGACGAAAGATATGTAAAAAATTATAAATTACATAACACTATATTACAGGTTTTTTAAAATTAAAAAGTTAGTACAGAAATTGTATAGATGAGATAGAAACTGTATAGTACTCAACATAAGACTTTTGAGCATTCTGCTGATAGGAAGTAATTTTGAAACCTTGTGTTATTAATTCTGTTAAGCTTTCAACCTAGTGAGTTTGAACCCTGAAATGAGTTAAACATATTTTATTGTTTAATACAAGATATTGTTTAAATAATCGTAACTCTTTTTAAAGACAGACACAAAAACAAAATAATATTTTGCTTTGTAACGTACGGGACTATAATAATGAGGTACACAAATAATTACGTTTAAATATATCGATAAAAACACGTTGAATACAATTTGAAACACGTGTATTTAAAAGGAAATCTTTGGAACTATGCTATAGATAGGTGAGGTCAAGATGTTTATAGTCACGAACAGAACGATTTTTTAACTTGAGTAGGACTAGAGATATGAACCCGGTTTCATACTTTTCTATCACCCTGTATATTCCACAGATAAAAATTACCTTATACATTAAATGTATACAATAATGTTTTTCTATGTTCTCTAACATTTTGTTACTAAATTTTATATTTTGCAAAAAAGGCCGAAGTGTTAAAATAGTTAATTTTAGATATCCTTTCTGTATAAATTATATCTTACTGTACATCTATTTCAGAAGAAACATAATAGCTTTTACTAATTTTTATTTAAAACGTCCCTCGGTTTTTCATAAAATATGATTATTCACTGCTTTGTTTTAAAATTTCAACAGTCTCTATTTTGGATTGGTTTATATTCACCATTTTACTCCACTGAACAAGCTCTTTAATAATAAATATCACACGACTGTCCTTCTCATATTTTAAGATATCTAATTTAATTCCCCTTGAGCTTTGTTCAGGATGTTGGCAAATATAATTACTATACCAACAAGTACTAATACAGCCTATACTTACACAAAGATTCTCAAATTTTGGATTATGTGTTCCAATTATTAACAAATAATTGGCTCTGACGTGATAATCATTAAGTAATAATAACAATTTCTAAATTATGTGTTATCTACAAATTATAGCTTGGATGTTATATTATTTTGATAAGAATATGATAAGATATCAGACGGCTAGAAAGATCACCCTGGAATTATATTTCGTAAGACCGAGCGTTCAACACAGGCAGAACATATTGGATAACATATTTTTACAGACATCATTTCTTGTCAATTACTTATCGCAATACAATAAACATTCATGCTAAATTTAATTAAGCAAAAGTATACGGTAATAATAAATTTGTAAACTCGACTAATTCAACAAACTCTAGTCGTCGTCGCAACTTCCTGATCAATTTACAGAAATGTCAAATTTTTTACCAAATAAATATAGGACACATGATAATTTCATACAAAAATATAAAAGATAGAAATTTTTGTTTATTTTTTACAGGAAAGGAAAACAATTTATTCTGTTTTGAGAAGTCAAAAAGTTAAAACAAATATTTAAATAATCAACCTAATAAAAGTAAAAATCAAATAATTACCTATAAAACGTTTGTGTTGTGACTGCTAGTAAGTAAGTATAAACATTGGGTTTAATATTAAATGTTGAGCTTGACTTATGAGAAAAATTTTAACTTTGTAGTTTGATTGGTGTAACTCGTGTATCACTGAAGAGGACGACCTTGTCGTTTAAACGCGTCTGGTACTTAGGCGTATTTTTTTGTGAGAATTGTGTTCTGTGTGTTTATTATAGTGGGTTTAATATTTTAAAAGTAACGTAAGAGGTTACGAACAAAATAAAAATGATTTTGAAATAATAAATATAGTCCTTAGAAGAATCTGAAATAGAAAAAAAAATTTGATTGTGAGTGTAAACAGTGTTTTGAAATATAAACATAGTTAGTGGGAATCTAGGCACCTTTTCGATATAATATGTAATTTTAATGAGTTAGTGATAAGAGACTAATTTCATAACATTCGAATTATTAAATTTATAAATTATTTCGTTTTTTCCACGTTAGTCAAAAATGTATTCCTTGAAAAAAAAAGGTATTATTAAAGTTTGTATAAAATATCAAAGTTCCACAATGTTTATAGATATAACCACTTCTAAAGATTATAGTAATAAGAATAAAAAAAAAAAACTTTTAAAGATGAATTTTAAATACAATATATAAATCCGTTTTAATATATTACAGGCCTACTTTATTGTATGTATGTGTATGTGAAGTTTCATTACGTAATGTAATATTATGTTTTGATTCAGAATGTATTTACTTTTATACAATATATGTATGTGTTGAATTACTCCTTGTCTGTTGGAATAACCTGTATTACATGTCAAGTCAAAGTGATCTAACAAGGGCTCTCAGAACGTCCTTGTAAAGGTCGTCCTAGCGTCACACTATCAGAACAAACATTGATTTCATCAACATTTGTTTTTGTCATATTTTCTTTATACTATTTATTCCTATTGTTGTAATTTCGGTAACTCAAAATTTGGGAAAAGCTCTGTCACAAGATTAAAAAGTTTGGTGACATCGGCGGTTAAGATTATTATTTTTTGGTTAATTATTCCTGAACCATAATAACGGTTAGATTCTTATTTTCTATAGCATGGTTGTCTTAGTCATTATTTTTATTTTTGAGCGAAATTTGATTAAAATAACTAAACAAATTTGAAGTATTACATCTTTTTTAAATTTTCAATGGATATTTTTTGCTATTTTACAAAATAATTCTTTCAATCTAGGTTTCAGCTAGCTTCAATAAAGTGAAACATCAAAAATGCTATAATTAATAAGTATAAATTATTTTAGTTAAAGGTAACACACATTGAAACCGCCATGTAATTATATCCCAGTTAATGAGAGAACACAGCAAAGACTTCTCGTTACTCATTATATTAGCTTTTCTTTTCAATAAAACAGCGATCAATACAAGTCAGCAAATTGAATAGGGTGCTTGATTCTGTAGTAAGTAACATTAGGTCTGGGTAATTATTGCTTGTATGTTAGTGGTTGCAAGGCACCTATGGAATGCTGAATCGATAACATTTATAATATAGTTTTGGTACTAATACAAGGTGATCTAAGGGTTATGTGTAATTGATGATTTCAATATGGAAAATATACAAAAATAATTGAAATCACTGTGATATAGGCCTACACGTTGTTTTTACTTTCAATTTACATTTTAATTATGTAATAAAAGTGCTTGGCCTCTAACCGTTTACATAATGTTTTAGCAAACGAAATAATCAGAAAAAAATATTCTGGTTTCAAGATTGGCAGTATCTAGCCGAGATGCACTATGCCGTTAACAGCTGATCGGACGGGGGCAATTGGTGAACTTGTAGCAGGCGTTAAAGGCCAATGCTAAGCAGGAATGGAATCAAGCGGCTAGACAAAGAGCTAGACCTTGAACTCTGTGATAAATCTTATTTTAGGGAGGAATTTCATTAAATTAATTAAGTGGGTTTTTAAATGTAGGGGAGGGGGATTTACTAGATTTGAATTGTTAACTTTGGTTAAGAGAATGCAATTTGAATTGTAAATCAACTAATTATTTAGATAATTTTATTGGAAAATGCCCAATTTTAACAGATCTAGAATTAGGTGGTTTAACACTAAAAAATTAAGTGGGAAATGTTTTTTTAAAATATTGAAATGGGCATGAGTGGGTGCGATTTACAAAATATGTTCAACAAGCGTGGCGTGGTTTTTAGTTGAATTTTTAATTTTATATGAAAATGTCGAAACTGTTGTAAAAGGTATTATCAAATTTAAGAGATTGTAAAATTCGTTTTTAATTTAAAATATGTGATTCGTAATTATTTAATTAGGACGTAAATTTTAGTAATTCAAATGTGTTTTTAAAAGTCTTATTATAATTTGAATTATAAAAAATTGTATGATAAATAGGTTACATATGAGAGTTGACAGAAATCTTTATCCTACCAGGTTGATGGTGTAATCGGCTATGCTTAAAAAAATAGAAGAAAAATATTAATACTATACAAAGTGCCTAGAAAATATTGTTCCAAATTTCACTGGCATCTTTCATATCTTTCCACCATGAAGCGGTTGACTTCACATGAGGATTGTGCGCGTCACTGACATGTGAGTTTCGACTATTGATAAATGAAAGTTTGCATTGTCAGTGTAAAATATGACATCCAAAATGTCTTCTCCTCAAGTACAAATATCTAATACTTACATTAAATTTAATAATATTCATTTTTGTAGCTCCCTATATTTTGTAACTTAGTTTTTATCCTGCGCATAGCTGTAGTACGGGTATCCAAAAATCTTGCCACTACACGAATTTGAAGCCTACATAAACAAATGTATTCTTGACTTTTCCTAACTCCTTATTTTATATGACATCACATGAATTCATTTGTTTATTTGTATACACTAATTTCCTTAAAATGAGACATAAAACACATTTTGTCTGGGAAGTGTAATATTTTGCTTAAATCGGTTCTTTGAGACATTTTAATCGTACTCATAACTATACGGAGGTGAGCGTAATTTAGTATTAACAATTTAAGTTAGTAAAATGGTACTGGTTTTTAGTTTTAATAAATATTTCCGTTTCTGTAGTTATTAGGAAATTGTTAATTTATTAATCGGTTTATTCAGTGAATTGTTACTTAACCTAAATTTTACACCGCTTATTTTAAATATATAAATTAGGGATTGATTTTTAATGAAACTTATTGAAAAGATGTCTTATAAAAAGGTTAATAACCATGATAAATATCTATTAAATATATTTGATATATATTACAAAACATATTGTTAGAAAATATTTAAGGCCTTCAAGAAGTAAGCCAATAAGTTGTAAAAATAATGATTCGAATTTGCCCCTAACCACAATCAATAGAAACTTAATAAAACACAATTATCTGATTAATTGTTCTTTAATAATTATTTCCACTAAATGCCCTGATGTACATTTCGATAACATGGTTATTATCATCGGAGGGTCTTGCTTATAAACTAAATCTAAACTTACATATCTACTAATGAAATAAAATTAAACATAAAACTATGATAACCTGAGTGCAAGCTAAAATCCCTCCCACTCCACAGATCAGTTGACCAGTAAGATAGAGGCTTGGGCTGGCCCTTTGTCAAGTTATTGTTATATGTCTTTGACCTATGGAGTGGGGTGAAAGATAACTGTACTTCTAACAAAGCTAATGAGAATAGGTGGCCTACTCCTTACAATAATTAATAAAGTACAATTAATCAGATAATTGTGTTTTATTTTAAAGTTTCTAGTGATTGTGGTTAGGGGCATATTCGAATCATTATTGTGAATTTCACCACAGTGCTCAACAAGATTGTAAGTTGTAAAAACGTGATTTTTTAGTAAAATGTTAGGTTTATCAAAGTACATATATAAATAAAATCTTTTCATAATGTTATAATAAAATCAATCAATAATAGCTATAGTTTTGATATTAAACTAATTGTTTTATCTAGTGATATGTAAACTTTGAAGTTATTTTACATCTCACTGAACAGCCCAATCAATTTCAAAGTCATCTCAATTTAATTTTATTTAATTATAAACTAATTTAATGTATTCCTAATTAATGTTTTTCTATGATTTTAAGAAACTAAAATATTTGTAAAAAATTCAAACGGTTTAAAAAATTTAAAAAAAATAATGCAAAATTACACTAAATAAGGACAACGGTTTCGTGCAACTTTAAAATATATCTAAGAACCAATTTAGTAATAAAATTCCATTCCCAGAACGAAAGTTTTGCACATCTTCTTTTAATCAACTGTTAAATATTTTAAAACATTTTGTCATTCACTAATCACCCTGTAGTACACAAAACAACAGAAACATGTCTCCACTCTTCACAATATCTAATTCTATGCTTATTGTTTTGGACGTTTGCCTTGTTTACAGTTCCAATTAACAGCTGTTCTATTTTACGATGTCCAACTCCAGACGTTCAGCTAAATTACATCACAAGAAGTTAACAAATTACAAATAGTGATGTGGAAACAGCTTCGATTTTATTTCCAGTTGAAAAGGTCAAAGGTCGACAAACTTTATTGTACCGCACAAGAATTTAGTTCAAACTTACAGATAATATTTTATGCGCCATACTTTGAAAGCTAATTGATTTAGCCAAGCGAAAACCTATTTTAACCTAACCATTTGAAATATTGTTTGTTTGTTTCTTTGTCATGGTCGAATTTAATAGTAAGATGCTTTACGCCTACTGATAAATGTCCTTAAAAGTTTTTAATTTTACATTTTAAATTGGTACTGCTCAAAAATAACACTGAAATGTGCTCCAACTAGGAATAAGACAACCTAAGCTTCAAAGTATTAAATATAATGTTTGTGAACGATGCATAATGAGAAATAGTAAAAAAATAGCTTCAAATGAAAAACGAAATCTAAGCCGTTTTCCATAATATTCTGACGGCAAGTATTTACCTAACCAAAAAAAAGAGAAGAATTTCCTAAGTCCTTACTTTTAGTTGTTTTAATTTACAATGTGAAAACCTTTTTGAGTTTTATAGGGTTAAAAAAATATGAAATTTATTTATTAACATTAATTTTACACAGTTTTGTTCCGTCATATTTCCTCTAAGCTTTATGTAGATTATACACAGGTGTTTTTTAAACGTCCATCTTAATTTATTTAAAAACTATAAAAACATAATGTGTGTTTTGTGAGAAACGTTAGTACACCCAAGGTGAACTAATTTTGTGGAATCTAAGTAACCCTCCCACTCATAGCCTCCCCTTTTCAACCCACAACTTAAAAATAATTTCAAATGACAACCTACCCCTTGTGACACCTTTAATAATAAATAAAGTACTTTCAATTTAGTGACATTAAATTACAACCTACATATAAAATAGCATCATTTGATATCGTTAATGTTTATACAAATTTGTCAGTTTTAAATAAACAATATCCATATTGAAAAAACCTCTTGTGGAAGCTAAAATATTAGATACTCACACAATCAGTGAACTGATATCACTATTGGAAGTGTTATTGAACCAGAAATATTTTGTGTGTAATAACAATTTCTAAATCCAAAAAGAAGGACTAGCAATGGGTTCGCTACTCTCGGGGTTTTTGGCTGACATATATCTAAAGCAGTTTGAAAACAAATACCTTATGTCCAAAGAAAATAAATTTTATAATAGCATAATAAGTTATTCCAGGTATGCAGATACACCTTTGTCATATGCAATGGAAAGTTCAGACAAATCGAAAATCTGAAAAAGTACATGAACCATATAAACAGTCGAATCCAATTCACCCTTGAATTGTAGTGGGGAAGAATGTTAAATTTTCAAGACCTTACAGTGACCAGAGCAAACGTACTTCCATACAAGATTTTTAGGAAACCCTCAACCACAATATCTACTATTCATGCGGAGTCCCACCATCCAATTGAACAAAAAATGGCTGCTTAATAAATATATAAATGCTATAACAATACTTTTGAACATATACTGTGACATTTTAGAAGAAAATAAAATAATACGGCAAGTGTAATGTTGCAACCAATATTTACAAATTTATGTTATTTCACACAAAATCCTAGTCTGTACTGCTAATAAAATTATAAAAAACTTTAAAGATTTGAATAAAAACACTATTCACTCTTAACAATTTGTTTTGACCAACGTTAAGATCTTGTTCAATAGGAAAAATGTGTAAGTTTAAATTAAAGATGGTGCAATATTTCTAGAACAAATAATCCAATTTGATTATTTTTTAAATTGAAAAATTTCTGTTCCTATATCCTGTATTTAAAAATGTCACAAGGTGTAGTTTTCTAATTAGTGTTACCAGATGGTGGATGAGTGAGATGGTTAACTAGATTCCACAAAAATTGTTTCCTATATTTTCGTTTTCCGTAAAACGCACATTTAAGTTTTTTCTAGTGTTAGAATAAAGTAAACAAGTGTAAAAAAACACCATGTAATCAATGTGAGTCAAATATATACATTAGTAGGCTCTGCTGTGCTTATAACGTACTTGCCGACCCGTGGGGGGGGGGGAGGGTAAAGGTTGTTCTTTCAGTTAGGTCGTCAGAATTTCAGGGTTTACTTACGCAATAATTACTTCTACTGTGACTGCAATGAATGGGACAATGCGAGGATCAAACCATACACAACATGATTTAACTATTATTATTTTTCTTTTAAATGGTGTTCCAGTTTACTGTAGATGTTATTTTACTTACTGTTACATCTTAGTTTATGAGTTTTGTTGTGCATATCGTCTGCCCTAGGCAGTAGGTGCATTTTGTTAAAAAAAAAAAATAATAAAATAAAAAGTTTATTGAATGTATTTAAAAATCCGAAGAACAATTTACTGAACCACTATTGTCTACCAATTTTCCACAAGTTTTGCGTTTCCTATTTGCATACAATCTAAATATGGAATATATGTTTTTGAAATGAAGTATATTTGAACAATAACTACAAAAACAAATATATTCCTATGTTTGAAGAATATGTGTAACTGTGAAGTCTCCTAACACAATATATTTGTTATATGCAATATGCTCAACTGATTGTGTAAACGATAAAGTACGTCTTTTATATTTTTTATTTAAAACTTGTTTCTAAAGGGTGGTTAAAGTACCGGCTCCACTAAATTTTCCATAATATCCAACATATCGATTTGACACTAAATTTAGTTTGTCTGACCTCTCGTACTAACTTTTATCATGTTCAAAAGATTTTGCTTACTTCTTGAAGCTACCTTTTAAAAGAATGTTTATCGTTAGGTGGCTGCACCATTGGGTTTAAACGTCTAAGGAGCGAGGACAATATGCACAGTATTATATTCAGCTCCTTGTAAGTAAATAATTTGCATTTATAAATATCAAAATACAAAGTAAAATAATAATAAAAAGAACAAGCTCTAAAATATAGGTATGAATTGATTACCTTACTTACAAGGCCCTCCGTACCCCCAATATCTGATTATATATTTGCATTATCTCAGTGATTTTATATACTTTATATTACTTGTAAACTGATGTAGAAACCAACTTAAATTCAAAGTATGAAGTAAAATAAACAATAACCGGCAGTAATTATATCTCAGTATCTCCATCATAGTCTGATTCCATATTAAACCGATGGGATTAATAACTTATTTTATGCTTGAATGATTTATTCATACATCCAGTGAATTACTTAACATTTTGCGTCATAACAGGTAATTTCTAACATAGTGGTATTATTAATTGTTAATAATTAAATGCTAAATATCAGTTTAAATTGAAGAATCGATTCAGTCCTAGGAACGAACTCGATGTACTGTGCTAATCACGCCCACTGAGAAAGTACGAGATAGAGATAGTGTCTGAGCATGAGGCAGTCATACTCATACGTCTACAAAAATTCAATCCTCTACAATGACTGTTTTACGATATCAAAACTCTTTTATCGATTGCAGCTGAACAGACGAATGTAGACTTTAGATCAACAAAATAGGACATAGACACAAAATGCATCACTTGCAAGTCGGCTTTGATGGGAATTAAAATGCAGACGTGTTGGCCGAACTTGACGTAATCTTTGAACAACCTAACTATACTTCTTCCTTGTAATCGACAAAGGAATGGTTTAAATATTTCGCAAAGCTTCAACTTATGTCACCGTTACGGGAAAGAGTTGGCAAGTTTGATAAATAAATACCGATTCGTCACAAATTTTCCCGATCAGTTAAGTGTAGTCTCGTTGAGAACTACAACAGTCTACGATTATCTATCGGGCCACCTGCATCTTATCAACATACTACACTCTCCTACAAGCCTCTTACGACAATTCACCGTTATGAAAACTGCACATTGAACGACTCTAAGGATGCTGGAGCCGAAGACGATACCGGTTCCTCCAGAATCTCTCGTCTCTACTGGGTGAGCTGAACGTTAAATATTAGAAAAGTTAAGGGTAATCATTGGTTAGTTAGTTAAAACACATACAGTTGTCTAGGCTCGTCAACAATACGATCAAGCAGTCTATATATATTTTTATGGATTATAAGTTCTTCATAGCAATGTTAGAAAATATTTTATTTGGGATTTTAAATTAAACTTTGACTCATAGTTTGGATAGATTACTTATGTAATTTATTGAGAGTTTAAATCATCGATCACTCTAATCGATATACCATTTGTTATACTTGGGGGGGGGGAAGAGGGGGTACGCCTATTTTGTTTATATTGGAAACATATATAGTAGAATTTCTCAAAACACAAAAATTCTATACATAATACTAGTTAATTAATCAAACAACTTTGAAAACACTAGAAAAAACCCTCAGGGGCTAACCATAGTGAGTGCGAGTATGTGGGATCTACACCTTTCTTCATGTAAGTCTTGCGTCAATACCCCTCTCTTTCATATCAAGTCTCTCTTGACCAACTCTTGTTCTTTTCCAACTCTGACGCTATTACAGTATACGAGGCTAGTGGTTTTATTTTATGCTATTTTGGTTTATCGCCTTTTAACTATGAGGGGAAAATATTAGAAAACGTAAACTTGCATTAATACACCACTGAAACTGAATTTCTTATTCGCGTTAAAAAACAAAAAAAAAACCTAAATATCAATTAATTTTTGTTAAATTTTCATTTAAGTTTTACATAAAACCGTCTACTAGTGAAACAATGTCACCAACTAGTAAAATCACTACTAATTGCATTTCAGTAATTAATTCCTGAAACGCGATTGAAGTCTCCAGACATCAATTTCACGTCTATAGTGTCGCTCATTACAGAATTTCTTCATGTAGGGACGCAGCTGTTTCGTTTACTTTATAAATTAAAAGGAATGTTTTTAAATCTACTCTATGTTGTTACAAAATTTCGGTGTTGATAAACAATTGATGTTGATATTTTGGTTGATAATTTTCTTTTGCCAAATGTAAAATATTGATCTTTTGCTTTAATAAAGGAAAAGAATAACCCCAAAACCTCACCAAAACTTTATTGTGGTTTTGGGGTTAATCTTTTCCTTTATTGTATATTCACCACAGTGCTCTGTGATTCTTATTTGCTTTAATGTTTATATATATATATATATATATATATATATATATATATATAACATGTACATATATAGGTAGAATTTTAAGATTAATTCCTTTCAAAAACACCAATATATAAATTGAAAAATATATCTTGCTTACGCTTAACGTAGTTATTATGTCATTCTTAAGAAAATCGGTTTGCGGTTTTTTGAGGACAGTAAAGTTTACGTCCTGTGAGTTAAAAAAGTGCTTATTTCAAATGATGTCTGTCTGTTCTCTTTATAGTTGAAACAAAAAGAATAGAGGTTAATTTGTTATGAGAGCATATTTTGTTCATATCTGACTGATTTTTTTTTTTTTTTTTCATATTAATTAATTAAAAATAGGGAGTACAGTAGCTGCCGCCATAAGATCAAAACGGTTCTAGCGACTCGTGTCTTCAGTGATTAAGATTAATTTTAGATTTGTTCCTCTGAAACAATATTTTCCAATTAACTAATTTTCTGTTTTCTTGTTTTAGTTAAAACGTTTTTTAAACTTATTAATTTTTATATTTTTCTAAAATTGTATTCAAATTGGTAAAGCTGAATTTGAACTATTGGATCTTTTATAAATTTTCTATGGACAGTTTTTGGTATTTTACTAATACGTATTGAAATTCTATTTTTGGGAAAGTACAATTTTTATTTATGAGGTAGCGACTTAAATATTTCAGTAGAGGGTATGATCCTTAGAGCTGATGTTTATTAAAAAATCTCCTTTATTTTTATATTTTTCTTATTGCAGATAATATTTAATTTTTAAGTTACGGGGACTGTATTTTATGTTGAAAAAACAGTCCAAAACACTGATTATAACACAATCTGTTAGTCGGTTTATGAGAAGTCACCCTGGTGGATAATTAAAATACGCTAGGCAGAAAAACTTTTGTAAAAAAAATACATACATAAATACAATCAAGGAGACCCATAACAGAGTATACGAAACAAAAACTTTTTTTCTCCTAACACTATATATAAGAGGAAAACGTAATGTCCTGTATCTCGTTGCGGAATCCAGGGCCTTTCATTTCTTTACTGAATTCTGTTTCTGCGAATGTATTTACTCCAAGCCAGTTCTACCTTCTTTGTTCATCTTCTTTTAGCAGTGTGCTTTGAAACATAGTTTTATCCTTGTGAATTCAAATCCACCCAATATTCTCATAATTCTTCGTAGGAATATATAACAACTATTAGTCTTTGGTTTAAATTTTTTAAACCTTCCAAGTGTCAAAGGCGTACAAAAGTACATACTGGACGTTCTAAAGAAATATCTTTCTTTTAGTTGTTATCTTTAGCTCACAGGGTTTCCATAACGGTCTCAACTATGTGAAGGACTCCTTCTTGTTTCTAATCCTGCTCTTCATATATTTGTTCGAGTCACTTATCCGAGATATTCCACCGTCCAAACTCCTCCACATTCCACTCTAGAATACATTTATCTTGAAGGTTTTATATCCTTTAATTTTCTTTTCCGTTCATTCACGTGCTTTTTCCCCCCTGAACTAATCAAATCCGACTATTTTCCTCAAATATCTGTGAACCCATAAGGATTGAGACAGATATCACCAATATTGTCAAAATATTCCAGCTTGTTTCCTAGATTCCGCTGAAATCTTTAACTCTTTCTTCTTACTGCTTCTTTTTAAGGACTTTGTCCTGTACTAGATGCACTAGAATAAAACCAAAGGCGACTCTAAACATTCTTACCTCCCACTTAATCTCACTGAAATTGTGCAGACAGCTAATAAAGTAAAAAAGTAATTTAAATTAACATAATTTCACATCGTCATGACTCATTTAAAAGCAATTCGAATTACTTAGGTATTAATGATTTCTATTTATATTAAAAAAAAAAAAAAAAACATTTTGTGCAGTTTCTGAAAGAAGTTTTGAATATTTTAGTTCAGTTCCTGCGAAACATTGATTTAGTGTATTATAAAAGTTTTCTTGAGTAACAAAAGTTTCCTGTTTTAATTATTCCACTTATCAATGTTTAATTGTCCTCGAAACTCAGTTAATCAAAAGTTAAAATTTTATTTGTGTCGTGAATTTTGTTCAGCTTCAATCGAGGCTCAAATCAAAAGACTGGAGTTAGTAAATATTAATGGTTTAAAATTGGAGTTGAGTTTTTAGTTTTAGTACTCTTTTCTTAGCAACGTTTCTCATCAATTCTGTCTGAAAGTTATTACGCTTTCTCTTATATTATTTAAAAAGATAAGTAGAGTATAAAATATTGAAAATGGCGCTACTGACTTCGTTCAGTTATTGATGAAATGTGAATATGAATGACTCAAACCATTGTGCACAATGATAAGTAAATGGAAATTACTGTACAAAAATACTGCAAAAAATTTAATTGAACGTTGTTTTAAAAACTTTATTTCATTTAATTAAGATTTAAAATAGAACGTGTTCATAACAAGTAAAGCATTCGTGTGCTCTTCTAAATCATGTAAATATACTTTTAACACTTTTTAAAGACCATTATCAAACTACTCTTTTCACATAAAAAAATATCATAAAAAAAAAAAATTGTCCTAGACAGGTTCAGAATATGGTAGATTATAACATTAGTTGTTGGGTGCGGCCTACAAATACAGATTTATATCCTGTGAAATTGGTTCAAAAACCTGTTATTCAGATAATTACAAGTAGGAACAAAATGGAACCAACTCAACCTCCTTTTTTCACTTCTTGACGATTATTCCAGCTAGAATATAATATTCTTTTATATACGAAGTATGAAGCTAAAATTAATATTTAATCCAAATAAAGTGTCCCTCAGCTCTAAACATTATTTTTCAACTCATAATCCAAATTTAACTGGTTTTATTAAATCCTACCCATATACAATAAATTTATTGAATAAATGACTGGATTGTCCAAACAATGTAACCATTATTCAATTTAAAAATAAATTAAAAGTACTGCTATTATTTCGAGACGAAATCCAAACATTGCTTAATTTTTATATATAATTCCATTCCTGAATTTTTTTTTTATTTTGAAGAAGTGCCTGATGGAGTGCAAACTGGGGACATGTGTATTGAGCTGTTCATTTTATATATTTATGTTCATTAATTTTTATTATTGGAATTACGAACAAATATTTTAGGTATAAATATATTTACGTTTTGTATGCAATGAAGAGCTTTATATTTATTTTTTTTTCTGCTTAAACTAAGATAATTAGGATGTGTAATCGGCTTTTATACTTCGTTAATGTAGTAAGTAAAAAAATATGTTTTAGTTTATTCCAGAACGTAATTTATATCTTCGTTTTCTCTTAATAAGGTGACCCTCAGTACACCTATTGAGGGTACATAAATTTTTCGTTTTAAATTTACATAGAAATTAAAAATTACAAAAATATACTATACAAAATATAAGATTGTTTAACTATTAATTGTAACTCTAATTGTATTTTTGTTTTTCTTATTATTTTATTTGATTGCTTTATTTGTTTTAATATTTTGTACCAATGGGAATATTGAAAAAGAAATAAATTATATTTTATAAAATAACAGGAAAATCCCCAAAATAATATATTTCATTATCACGTATAAATAATATTAGAGATATGTATAGGAAAATAGCGATAAAGTTTTTTTGATCATGTGAGAGAGGTTGCGAGAGGAAGGTAGTGTACTTCATTTTTTCTATGGTTATTGAGACTGAAATATATGTGAATAATTTTATTATCATTTAATTGCTGGTCTAAAATGTGTGAAATTTATTAATTACACTGTCTATATGAAATGAACCCTTTAAAATCAGCGTGACATCATTCCAACAAATACTATGCCACCTAAGATTTGTTAATAAAATATTACGACCTATACGTTTTTGTATAAAAAGAAATTTAATGTTTCATATTTTATTACGCATCATTTTTGTTCCGGAAAGGAGATCTCTTTATATCAAAATGACAAAATGTACAGTAAAGATGGTTTTAGTAGTAATAAAATACTCTTTCGTGACTCTTTCTTCATTTTCGTGTGTAATAAGTAATAAGTAGTGAACGATTTTCCAGAAAAAAATAAAAATAGCAATCAGTGAGGTGTCCCTTTTAATAACTTTTACGAAAAATAAACAATAGAAATATTATGAGTAACTATCTCCTTTTTTATATTTTTGTTTCTAAAATTTTTGAAATTGTTGTTATCGATCAGTTGTTACAATAACTGATTAATTTATATATTATATATATAGAATATAACACATTTATATTAACGAAGAGAAAATTAGAACCTCTCGTACACTTTACAAAAAAAAAAAAAAAAAAAATAGCACTATAATTATTAGAAATGGTTTACTACTAAAATATACTAAATTAAAACACTTTATATAGACATACAGTACAACAAAATATAGAACAAGTATGTGTGCATATTCTTGAAATAGTTATAAAAGATCAGTTGGTACAATAATTAATTTAAATATTTAAATATATATATATATATATATATATATATATATATATATATATATAATATATATATATATATATATATATATATATATAAATATATATAATATACCACATTTTTAATAACGAAGAGAAAATTAGAATGTTTCGTACACTTAACCTAAAGAAATAAATAAAATAACAGTATTAATAACAGAAATGGTTTACTACTAAAATATATTTAAAATAAAAAGCCTTATAGAAATACAAAAAAATAAAGAGCATTTATGTCCGCATTAAAAAAAAGCTTGCTTACTCCATTATTTCACGTTATCATGCCTTACTTTTTCCAGATGTCTTTCATAGAGCTTTCCTTGTTAGATGTGGTGGGATAGGTTTCTTTCTCTCCATACGTGTATGGGCTTTGCAATCCAGAGGAATACACCAATTGGGTTTGATCTTTATCTTTCCGGTGAGATCTTTCTTGACCAACCCTTGTTATCTTCCAAAGCCTGACAATGTTAAGAGTATTCACGGATAGGAGGTTTCTATTTTTGTTGTTTTATTTATTTATTTTTTTATCATTGATGATGACCGAGAGGTTGTCCGGTTGTAAACAACAAGGAAAAATACTCATTCTCCTATTTTATTTGTTGTAGACCTATAGTGATTCTGTGAACAGTAAATCTTGCTCCTTGTAAAAGATTCGGCTTCTGTATGGGTCCATATTTTACTTCAATTCAATAACACGCACATACAATGGAATGTATATCAAGATTAAAGGAGAATTACAAGTAACAAAACAGCAAAAAAGTTATGTAAGTTTAATTTATTTTATATCTTTATAGCTGTATGGAACAAGAAAATATTTAAAATTATTTAAATAAAAACATTGTAAGATAATAAAAGAGGATTTTTATTTTCGGTCGGGTAAAAGTTTTAGAAAACCGTTCAAATATAATTTCCTATTTGTACTGTAGTTTGTTTTGTACATAGGCTCGTTATACCTTGTTTACATAATTATATTTTCCACTGTTTATTGTACACGGTGATGAAATTCACAATCATAATTTGTAATCTCTCTAACAACAATTATAGGAAAATTAACCATAAGCACAATAATTATTATTTAGTTTTGTTCCGTAAATATCATGATGTACATTTTTATAACATCGTTATCATCTTCAGCAGGTTCATCTCTTAATTTTAGACTAATATGATACGATGAACTAACATAAATTGTGACTTGCCACACCTCCCACTCTACACATGTATGTAGTGATAGATTAACAAAACGAATACCTTGTTACCTCTTACCTACAACTAATCTGTGTAAATACTTATATATTTTAAAATCATTATATTAAATAAATCGGAGCACGGTCAATATTCCTAGTCAGAGCACCCACGAGTTAATATTTGAATCATGTAGTACAGTTTTTCTGTTTTTAGTGCCCGGTATTTAAAGAAAAGGATAAATTAAAAAAAAACCTTGTATTTGTACGTAAACAACGTTGTTTCGATATATCGTAGCTATTAGTTCTCGCCTTTCGCTATAACTGCATATCAACCACAAAAATAAAACGATCAATTGATATAGCTAAAAAGTTAACTCGCTTCCCTCGGTTAATAAGATCCACATGTCCTGCAAGTGATAAATTAAAACAGTTTAAGACAAAGGATAAATCATTTAAACTTAATGGTAGACATTTTGATGACATATAGTAATGGTTGAAACGATGAGAGCTGTTAAGAATCCAATTACTGAAATGTGGAACAGTAAAGTGACTTTAAGTAAGGCTTATTGATTTTGTCGTCAATATAACAGACTTTTGTAAATATACATACAGACAATCGATTCAGTGACACCGTTATTTTACAATATTAAAATAATTTACTGCTTGGAGAATAATTAAGTGTAATTGTGGGATTATATATTTGATCATTCTCTCATTGTGTGGTTTTTAATTTGAAAAATATTATTATTGTACAAATATCGAAGAAATACATTTGATAAATTGTTCCTCTAAAACCAGTGTGATTATTTGTTACTGTGGTGTATTACAACAGTATCCATAGATCAAAATGTAATAATAAACAATACAACAACAATTGTACAGAAGGCTACGTTTTTCAGAGAGGAAAAATAAGTTGAATGATTTATTTGTGTCATTGTGATTGTAATTTATCAATCATTGGGATAACAGTGGTAGTAAATATTATACTGTACCTTCCATGTATATAAATCATTGAATGCCGACCGCCTTAAAAGTATTTCTTTTATCCATGAATCGGTCATGAATAGTAACGTTAGATTAAAAAAAAACTATTAGATTTATAATTGTACGGAAATGTAACTTTCTTTTTAAAGTTAGACACATCTTCTTTATCTAAATCCGTTTAAATCATCTTACAAGGTGTAGACCCAAATACCAGAATTTCTTGTCTTGTGGAATTCCACTGTTATTTAAATTGACATAACAAATTTTTGTACGAAGTTTAAAAGTTGTATGTTTTCATTTTTCGGGATTTGCCTTTATTCTATAGTTCTTAAAAAGTGAATTCTTCCTGTTTTCACAAGAAGATAGTATAAATATACATTAACAATAGGCTAATTATCAATCGGTATATTTTCAACATTTAGAAGATTTGCCATGTAAGTGTATGTGGGTGATAATATGGGAACTTAAGGAACTCCTGGTGCAATTTTCTGTAAATTTGAGTAAGCCATTCTTTGTTGAAGCACGAAGAACTTGTTTTTCAAGAATGATCGCAAGATGAAATAGTAAGATGCAGCAATCTCTCGTATCTTTACAGCAAGTCGTCGTGCCTTGTTTGATCGAAGGTCACTCCTGTGGTACCGCAACATTACCTATTTGTTTTTAAAGACTTGATTACCGGGAAAAGGAACTCAATTAGGTAAGTGCTTAAATGGAATTTTACAAAGATATTAACATTAAATGTCTAAACATTTTAAACAAGAACAAGTCCTCAAAATTATACACTACTTCAAACAGAAGTCCCTCTACCATATTTTAGGTTGTAGTAGATTAAATACCACAGAAGTGTCCTTCCTGAATTGGCGTTACCATCAGTGACTGGTACTCTTAATACACACAAAACTAATACTTATATCCAAATTTGAATTTCATAAATACAGATGCTGAGCTTTGAATAGTTTTAGTTTATATGATATTATTAAAATATTTTAGGATTTTTATTCAAAAGTAGAGAATTTATAACTTTAAAAAGATTAATTTAAGATTGAAGCTGGTGCAATGTCTGCCGTGAAACTGTTTTATGTATTACCCGACTAAACGCAAAATATTCTCCAGACCTTCTAAATAATCAAATTTCTTAAATGAAAGAAATTTAACTATTTAAAAATAGGAGAAAGATAGCTTGCATTGCTCATTCCTTGATTACTTAATTGTTTATATTTTTTGAGTAGTGAAAGGAAGTTTTATTGTATTTACGTATCCCAGCAATATAGTTTCGAATTAACTGGATGATAATAGATTTTTATTTTATTTTATTTATTTTTTTCAAATTGTCAATCAGTATACACTATCTTAACAATACAATTTACTTAGAACCACTAATAATTCTCAATTAATATTGTTTAATATAGTGGTTCGGTCACAAGTTTAATCAACAATGATTCGGAAGTATTTAATATTAGACAAAGCTTCTATTTTAATACAGGATACCCTATTCAAATAAAACACCGCAAACTGTCGTTTTTGAACCTTTTCTATCATCCTCTTAAGTTTAAAAAATATATATCTGGTGTTATAACTTAAAATAGTACGATTCTGATGGAACTAATAATGCTTTCTATATAAATGAGAGTATCATAGTCTTATTAACAGTAATTTATTCTCCGTTAAGTAAGCAGTGTTCTGAAGATCCAGATTTTCATGAAGACAACTGCAACCCAAACAATTATATAAATTATGATACAGTTTAGTATGTAGCCTTGTTTTACAACATGTTTTGTATTTTTCATTTTTTTGATTGCACAAAATATGAGTAACTTAATGAAGGACTAACATTGCAAAAATCGATTTGATCAAAACTATCTGACATATTAAGCTTAAATATAAATAAACATAGTCGTCATTTCTACGGAAATATTTGTTCAGGTTTTATTGGTCATAAAATAATTGAAACATCGATATCTTTTTAGAATATAGAATATTTTAAAATCTGCCACAGTGATATCGATAAAATTTCGTTGAATTGTTTATAACCCAAACAAATATGCAATGCCGCAAATGTCAGTTCTTGAGTAAATTGTTTAAGTTAACAGCCAGTGGGTTTCTCATAAAAAAATTACATAACCATTTCATGTAATTAAAACGTGTAATAACAAATATGTTGTCATTTTACTTAGTGAATAGTATGAGGGGGGGGGCTGCATTAAACCTTCGTGAAAGCTGTTTCTAGTACATTGACTTTTAAAACTTAAACCATTACTCTTTGAACTACATATTCAGCTGATAAATTATACAGAGCTAAAAGTAATACCAACTTTCCCAGACAAAACTCTCCCGCCAATAAAATATTAATTGAAATCCAAGTTCAATATCTCTATCAAATAAATAGATTAAAAATATTTATTGCACTTAATTTCTCACACGTCTCGTACAAAACCAAAAATATTAATTGTCCCCATTTCCCTTAAATTTTCTCTACTATACTTATAAATGAGAAAAAAAATCCTTTAATTAAAAAAAATCCCTTTATTACGTGCTTATCATTTCTTTGTAAATAATATATTGTAAAAGATATTTATAGATCTAATTGGAACGTAAGTTATTTACTTCGTGATATAAAGTCGTCGTAATCGTTTACAATTTAACGACATCGTTGGTAGTTATTCTTGAACGTAATTATCTATTAAGCACAAATGTCTGGAACATCATTCTTCACATTTATAAGAAATTAGAACATATTATTTCTTAAAACAACTCTAAGATGATTTTTTGTTTAGCAATAATTTCCAACTTGCATCAGTATCTTTTGGTTGGGTCTTTAGCAGTTACATTCTAGAAAAAATATCAAAATCATTTTAGCAGAATTTAAAAGAAATGGTAATTTTTCTGGTTTTACACTTTAAATTATGTAACGAATAAATTAATAGAATTACAAGTCCAGATATAGCCAATTTATGCTCACATCTCAAATTGATAAATATCAGCCCTCTCGGTGTAGCTGTATGAATGACCAACATAAGAAATTCAACATAAAGACATCATTTCTTTACTATTTTTTGACTTCAATGGAATTCAAATCATATCGACATTGATTGTCTTACCGATCCATCTCATAAATCTCTTTATAATACTTGTATGTGGAAAGTAAAGACAAACTGTGATTAAACAATGCATTATTGATAAGGCTAGTATTTATAAAAATTAGATTAAATGATACGAATCTAGGGGCAAAATCGTAATTAACCTTAGTAAATCAAGTTTCATCAAAATTAATCACAATAAAAAAAACGAAATATTACTCAAACTGCTTTTAGTATTAAGTGAAGCATATAAAAAAATGTGTATTTTGATTGGCAATGTTCAAAATTTAAATAGTTGTTATATTACCGTACGTTAACCTAGCTTCACTGTGATAACAGAGCGATCAAAAAGTATTGTTATCTGTACAGAAACCACAGGAAAATTGTTTAAATAACTGTGATCACAACCAATGTTGAAAGTTATCCTCTTTTCTCTCTCGAAATTTTTGGTAAACTGTATTCTCAAAGTCACAAAGTCTGTTCAATATAGCATTCGTACACATAATCCAGTGTTGCTTTCGCTCTGGATTATAAATGTGCCAATAGAAAACCATTGTGTTAGTGCAGATAATTAGCTCCCTGATAACATTTACTTATTTGTAATTCATAACGAGATTATATTAAAATTATAGAAAACTGAACTATCGATTGTTATTAAATTAACCACGAACACGTCATCGGTTTTATAACAGAACCGTTTTCAAGTTTACAGATTCAACCAAAAATGAGCCCGACTAAATAATGCAAAGCGGATCCTACAACATTCCAACCAAAACACCACAATTCTCATCTAGAAACAGTGACTAGTCGTCTGGAAGAGATTGCGTTCATACCAGTCGCGTGTCTTTTAACAGTTGAACGAGCCCCGAGAAATGGATTTAAATGTGATGAACGAATGAAAGTATGCTTCGCCTGTGAAGAATATGACGGCGAAAGCGTCCTTTCGTCACGTGTGAGAATGTCTACCTGCAGTACGCTACCTATTTAGCACTGTCGGCAGATATAAATTCACATGTGTCATTTCTGTACGCTTAGACTTTCCTTTAAGCCGTATAAGCCGTGGGATATGAGACACCAAATGGGGTAATTTTCTAATGGATGTGTTCGGATTTTGGAACATGTGATTCTCGATATCCAACAAGCTTTTTATGTAAGTATTATTGGCCCTTCAGATCTGTTAGCGTCTTACACTAAACAGGAATTTACCAGAAATTTTTGGATAAACTCCTGCATTGCAGTAATATGTGAGATCTTGGTCTCCGAAAACTGTGCTGAAATAGTTGTTGAACATCTTGTGTGTGTTCTCAACGACACTGAAACAAATATTCCACTGAAAACGTAACACAACCGATAACTCTGTTTATTTGGAAATAACTTGTCTTGGCCTCATTACCAGATCAATTAAGGTCATTTTATCTTTAATTTGAATTATCTGAAGGCTGAAACTATTATATAATAAAAGAACAATAATGTCCGTCTATGTGACTTTTTTAATAATAAAGTAGTTACTTACTTTATAATCATATGACGCGTTTCGGAACTCGTTCCATCTTCAGAAAATCGCTCTGCTGAGGTCGTTAAAACATTAAAATAAATTATTACACAACACATATATCGCAACACATATACACATACACGCGTACATTAACACAGAAAATATCAACGCGTGTGCACACCATCGAATACGTTTAATACACTGATCCCTAATCTGCAGTACCGCTTATTGTTTGTGTTTCTTATCTATTCCTCTAGCAAAGTCGTACATCAAGTTGGACTTAAAATTCAATTGGTCATAGTGTATATGTGTTGCGATATATGTGTTGTGTAATAATTTATTTTAATGTTTTAACGACCTCAGCAGAGCGATTTTCTGAAGATGGAACGAGTTCCGAAACGCGTCATATGATTATAAAGTAAGTAACTACTTTATTATTAAAAAAAGTCACATAGACGGACATTATTGTTCTTTTATTATATAAAAAAGAGTGACTTGGATACAAACACAATGAGTTTTAAATTGAAACTATTAGTCGGTAGTGTTGGCCTGAAATAAGTATTTAGAATATTTTTGGGCGATTTCTGTAAAGTAATTATTAAGTACACCGATCTTTATATTTATGTACTTGTGTTAAACACTGTACTGTACTTTAAAAACAGCGTAGGTTTAAATAAATATTGCTCTTAAAAGGTTTGCCATGGTAATATGTATATAAGTAACGATTATCATACATTTCAAAGCCAGGAAAAATAAACAGTTGTTACAATATAAAATAAGCTAGGCATACTAATACTCCTGTGTAGTTGTCTTTTATCCCGGTTCAGACTGGCTGTATTCAGACCTGTTGTAATTATTGAGGCTCAGAGGATGGAGCGTCTTGGAGTAAACTATGTGCCGTGTAGTCAGACTTTTGGTAGGTACGAAGAGGACTCTTAAATGAGGGTCCGAGATAACTAAACAAAAAAACAAGATGCTCCCGTTCCTAATTTAAATTTCTCTTTACTTTGAGATACGTTCAGTTTTTCAAAAGCCAGCATTCTTATATTTTTTTCTGCCTGTCGTGGAAGTTTGTAAGAACAAAAAACCCGTTAAGATGAAACATTACGGTCTAGTAAGACCTCCCACTCCCTTCTAAACAAACAAACAAAATAAACACTAATTCATTCTCCAATTAATACGTCCATTAAGAACTGTTTGGAAAATTAAGTTTATTTAAGGAAATATTTAAATACATTATCTTAAATTGAAGTTTCACACTTCCTTTCAGAGTTTTCTTTTGTTCACAGCTTTATTTGAAAATAAATACAAAGATAAAATGGAGATGAAAGTTAGTCACTTTGTGCCTCCGACTTTAAATAATATTAACTACGTTGCATAATATGTTTTAAGCAGTGTTACAATCTATACAATATGCAAAACAAAAAATGGTGCGCAACCCGGTAAAGGAAGTCTCACTCCGCCTTGAGTTTTTTAATGCCGTCAACAATACTTTCTGTATCTAATAATATTAAATGAACAATTATTATTAAATTGCACATTTTATCTTGAAAACTAACTTGTATAAAATGGTGTGAATTTACGGTTTCGAGTAGGAAAGAGAGATTTTACAAGGTCCAAAATGTATGAACCAATTTAGGACATTATAATCACCTCGTTAAACTTAAATAAATAGATGCTCAAATTTTCTAACACGTCTTTTCACAATAAAAATTATTGGTTGCGAAAAATATTAGTTTAATAAATTGGGGGGGGGGGGTTAGGTTAGGCCGTATAAGACGAAAATACCGTTCGATTATATCTTAAGCAAAAGTTATAATATAACATATGCTATAATGATTCTTAGGACGTAAACAAAATGTATGAGTGTCCCTCTGCTAAATTGTTAGGTTCTAGAATTTTAAAACAATGCAACAATCGTCTACTAAGCTGTTATAAATCATTTGATATAAACATGAAGAATAGATGAACAATGGGCACTGTTGTCAATATTAAAAATTGTAAACACAAAGTCTCCTACCACAAGTTAGGTACGATAACACAATACAAATAAACTTTTGGAAAATATTTTTACCAAAAGCTTATTACTTAACTCGTGGTAGGAGACTTAGTTTTTACAATTATTAAACATGAAGAGCAGAATTACTAAGTAAAGGGAGTTGTTTTACAATTCGAACGAAAAAATACCTAAATGTGTCATCAGAAGGAAAGGTGGAATTTACAATTTGATTTTAAATGGAGTAGGGTGTATGAAACATTGTTTTAAGTTTTACAATATTGACTATATTTCTATGATAAGTTACAGTGTTGTTAGGAAAGTTAAATTGTAAACCAAAAAATTTTAAAATAACGATTTAAAATCCAGTTTTTTCTGGCTACCAATAACTTGTTTATGGATTACTTGAGCTAACAAAAGTGTTGAATGAGCTAGCACTGTGCATTCCGTCAAGGATACATCCCTACCCTCTGCCCTTGATAATTCAACAATGGATTTCCAGTAAATGTAAAGGTAAAAACAAATTTATTTGCAATTGAGATGAGCTACAAATCACAGAAAGGGATTATTTTCTAAGGATTAATTTCTATGAATTATTTCAAGACCATAAACCAAAAATGCAAAAACAAAATTCATCAAATTTATAGGAGATAAATTGTATGTTTTTAATGTACTTTACATTTATTTTTTTACAACTATGCTCTCCAATATCGTGCTTTTCGGTATGGTTTGACAAAAAAATAGTATAATGTTTCATCTGAGTAGTTGTGGATGGTTCAGACTGGGTTGTTTCATATCTTTCGTTGTTGAAGAGTGGCTGAAGTTCGCGTCAGTGGTACCTAGAATATCTGTACCCAGTTATTAGTCTGAATTCTACTACTCCATATAATTATGTTTTGTGTCTTCATAAGGGACAGGGACAATTGAGTCTCGAAAGTCCCCATAATGGCCTCTCAGATCCTTGCTTCTCGCATATTGTTCTTTTAGATGTAATTGTAGCGATTCCCACATTTTCAGATGTTGCAAAAACAAGCTACTTTTAGGTGTGAATAAAAGTTTTATTATGAGTGACTTAAATTTTTTTTTTTTTAGAGAAATAACTGAACTTATTTAAATAAATAAATTTAAACAAGTACAAAAACATTGCTCTAACTTTCCCACTTACTAAATAGGCTACTAACAAAACAAAACTATTTGTCAAAACAAAGTCAGTAAAATGTGAAAATTAAAAAGTCTTATATTTTCTAGATTATTTCCAACAATATTTATAAATTTAAATAATGTCTAAGTTTGCATATTTGAATCAAGCATAAACTTGTGTCAAACATAAATATCATGAGATGAAATCAAGTAATGGAACAAGAACAAGATTCCATTAATTGTTTTTAAATTATTCTCTATCGGTAATTTTATATTATTTTAAATTATGCATACTTATTTAAGTCGCTAATTTTCACTTTAATCAAAATTTAAACGAAATCCGTAGAGCTGATTTTGAGGAACGTGTCTTTTATAACATCATTATTACCAAATGTTTTTGATTTTTACCAATAATTCACGCAGTGAAATTTTCTGAAAAATGGGGACCAATACGTTTTGTTTGGGTACGAGAGGTCAATGAATATTTGATAAAAATAGTTAAAGTTTATTTTGTAAAGAATTATGTTTTTTTTTTTTTTTTTTTTTTTTTTTTTTTTTTTTTTTTTTTTTAAAGATTTCCACACATTTTGAGTTATCAAAAAATATAGGGAAATGATTAAAATAGAACTTCTCGTTTAAAGCTTATACCACTACACAGATGATAGGCATAATTCGCATAAACCATTTATTTTGGACTCTGAAGACGTCAAAACGCTTATTTTCACGACACCGTTTTTTTTACACATTATAAAAATTTCTGTCTACTACGTGAAAAAAAAAAATAAATAAATGCCTTTTTGAGAGCAATCTAAACGTTTCAGATTTTTCATAATTTTACATAATATAAAAATTTTCATATTTTTACAATGTAGTCACTTTTGTTTTTCCAATTCATTCAGAGACTCCAATAAAATAAAATTTAATCTATCGTGAAATAAGGAATACAATTTTATCATAAACACGGAGTTATGATTTTTGTTGAAATGACGTGAATCTAATTATTTCGAATGCGAGTATAGTAGAGGAAAGAAAGGATTTTACTCTCAAATTTGGGAAAATATATTTAAGTAGTTAAATTACTAGATTTACGTCTACTAACTTGTATTCTACCAATAATAAAATATGTCTATAGGTCACATTTACAACTCTCAAAAAAAAAAATTACAAAGCAGTATACAATAATTAATCTTTGTTAAACCTCACGACTGGGCCATGATTTTGAATTGCCTAGGCCTCCCACCGAGCAAATATAAGTAAGTCTATACCTATATATTATGACAGATATAATGTAAAAGTTGTAAATAAATTATTTTATCATTACATGATTGACATGGCGTGCTGCGTTTCTCCGAACTCCAAAATCCCTGTCTTAGCATAGAGAAGTTATTGTTATTAATTCTTATTCTTTTTTAAGTGTAAAAAACTATCTTTATTTTTCTTGAATCCTTACTTTCATAACAGTAATATATTTGAGCAGTGTTGTAACTTAATTTATGTTTTGTGTTTTATGTTTAGAAAAGAATAAAGCTTGTCTCACAAATAATTTTTAATTAATTAAGTCTCAAATTCGAGTTCTGTTAATAATTTTTATGATTTTTATCTAGTATTATGCTTGTAATTATTGGAAATAATATAGCAAAATATAAAAATTGTTATGTCACACAGCACACTACTCACCGAGTAAGACATATTTCTGAAACGTTTAATCTTATATAAATTTAACAGCATACATAAATAATGGATGACCTGTATAAACCTATAAAGAGAGATGGGTGTTTTTTCATGTTATCATTATTAATAATTTAACACACTTGTTCGTTCCTTTACTGAGGTATAATTTAATCTCCTCATTTCTACCCCTAAACGGTGAATAAATCAGCCCATTTTATATGCTAAAGTGGTAGAACAGCAATTAATTGTAAAAATCATAAAAATCTCTGTTCAATATAGTCATATTTCTTAAATTTCGACCAATAGCTTTAAAAAACGAGTTTTAAAAGTAATAAATTTATTGCACTAGTTAGTTACTGTCAGTTTAATAATGATTCAAAATTACGACCTTCAGCTTCAATGTAAAACATTTTTTTTCTACAAACATTTTCATACTTTTTGGATCATTTCTGCAATATTACTACCCCATTCGTTTACGAGACGTTGTTTAAATAATTTAAAGTACTGTTTGGATTGAATAAATTTCACCCTTTAAGTTACCCCACGAAAAAGAATTTATCGGAGATAAATCTGGCAACCATTCTACAACACCTCAAGAATTGAACATTTTTTTGACCAAAGTAATGTTCTATGGAGGAGTCTATCCTGTTAGAATACTAACTCGTCTTAGATTTAATGCTCTTTACGACTAGTAATATCTGTTAACATGGGATCAATACTATCTTCCGACAACTTCAAAAATATTGTAGTGACTTTGCTTTATATGAAATAAAGACTTGATAAAATCAATGAGACAGTAATCAAATTAAAGCCCGAACAAATATTCTTTCCTCATATTGGGTAAAAATATTATTAAATAATCTGGGATTTCAATCGAAAAAATAACAACCAAGTATTAAAATCAACTGCGCTTTTAACTATTGTAAACCTCCTTGAGTTATTCTACAGTATTTGTTTAAAGATAGAATGTTCCTTAGCACTTCCTTTGTTTAAGGTTTCCTTTACGCTGTTTCCTTACACTGTTCTTCACGATTTTTAATGTATTTACAATTACGTTTGTTATTGCTTTTATTAATGAAGAGAAATTGTTAAGTAATTCTGCAGGGTTTTAACCTAATTTCCATCTTTATCAAGCGCTACCTTAAACCTCCATTAACCATATTGTGTATTATTGAACGGGAGGCTTACGTAATACTGTGAAAATAATAAATAATGAAGAAGATAAGGAATTTTCTAGAATCCCTAATGTAGGTAAATATGGTGCTACCACGAACACTGAAAAGCACCTCAAGGACGGCGAAAACTTATATATATATATACACACCATGATGAATTGATCTTCATTATTCAATTTTAAATATTCATGTGGTTTAAAGGTAAAACACTCTCAGTTATTATCGCTTAATAATAATAATAATAAGAAGAAATATAAACTGTGGAAGATGACTTATCCCTATTCAGAAACAGAAATAAACAAACCAAATCTAATCATCACCAAACCTATCATTTCAGTAGTTGTTAAATCAAAAAAAGAAAATTAACGTGAAGGCGGTCTTAAAAAATATATACATACAGAGTGATTTTAAGTATAGATATAGCTTTATAATGCATAAACTGAGAGTTACTTAAAGGGAGAAATAAATCAGGATCTAAGTAGTTAAAAAATTATCCTTTTTTTTGATTTAAAATTTTGTTAGATGCCCGCCATATTGAATCAAACTTTATTTATTAAATAGGAAGATGGGCATGTGATACATGATTTTCATGTACATTTTTACACGAAAAACGACGGTGAAAGCTGTTTTTCGATAAATGGCTTCGTTTTTATGTTAAATTCGTTCAAAGTTGCAATTATGTAAAAAAAAAAAAAAAAAAACGCGTTAGTAATAAAACGCAGGAAAATGCGCTTTGGAAACTTTTATAATTTGATTTTCCTGTAGAATACATCCAATAATGAACCAGAAAACAATTTTGAATTGCTACAATTTAATTTTGCAAGGGAAAAGAGTAGTTAAAGCTGTATAGGTTTATCGTAACGCAAACAGCTGTTTTAAACTAGGCCTACTTTCATAAACGGATATTACTTGTGGTTAACGCATTGACAATCTGTGGAGAGGAAGCACCTTCAAACATTAAATTTATTGTAGAATGGTATGCTTTCAAAATGTATTGTATTTTATTATGTATGATCGAAAACATTTATTTAAATTTTTTAAATCAATTTTGTAATATTTAATGTATATTATATCAGTTGAGATTTAATTTGTAGTTGTGTTGTTAATTATTGGTTATTGTTTATTATCATCATCAAACTGTTTCCATGTATTATACAGGAAAAATATCATTGTAAAGTTTCGAAAGCGCATTTTACACTGTTTAATAGCTATTGTGAATTTTCCGTTATTGCAACTTTTAATGCATATAATTAAAAAACTAAGGCTTCTATTGAAAAATTCCTTTCACTATCGTTTTTCTAGTCAAATTTTACATGAAAATTGTGTATCACATGTTCACTTTCCTATTTAAGAAAATAAAGTTTGATTCAATTTGGAGGATTTAAGATGGTGGATTAAAATTTCAAACTTACGAAAAAGTATAATTTTTTGAACTATGTAGACCAGCATTTGTTACTGCCTTCAATACCTCTCAGTGGTACAGTAAAAAACCATTACCAATCTTTTAAATCACCCTGTATGTAAATGTATTATTTTATTTACATAAGAGCCTAAACTCCTTTCGCTTGTGTTATAAACATGACTTCCGAAATACATTGTACTTCTAATAAGAAGCGAGCTTTAAAAATATATTTCTTAAAATATATTTGATTTTTGGAATAGTTTACTATATTCATAAACGACAGACCTACAGTTAATCGGCATATTTATCATTATTACGGAATAAAACCTCATCGAGATAACCAAAATATGCCAAATTCCAAATTTGATCAAAATGGTCAACTTGTCTGCATTATAGATGATAAAAGACAGACAAACGTATATTCCATAAACGATTTTTATGGACTCAGGGCAAATTTATGTTGAAAAATGTCGGTTTTTGATCAATCGCACATCTTTTTATAATATTATCTGTCAGAATGTAAAACAAAAATAAAAATGTTAATGAAAGAATAAACCAGAAATTTATAATTTACGTTCTTTTGAAAAATTTAATGAAATTCTAAACACAATTAATATCTGTTGTAATTGTTTAAAAAGTAGAACAGCTGTTCAGGGGAACGACTTAATTAAAAACTTGGAATAAATGTTGGCTCATTAACGAGACGAGAGTCTCGCGATTTGTCTCCATTATTTAATGAGTAATTCAATTCAGCTCTGATTTCGTTTAACACCGCAGATTATAATTAACATTTACAAATATTAGCTTCACTTATTACGGATTGTTATAACTTAATAATCGCAATCTATTTCAGATTAAAATGTGTAATTTCTTGTAGCAATGCGGCGCGCAGCGGAGGTTTGGGGGGGGGGAAGTATTTTAAAGTTGAGGGGCTGCGTGAGGGTAGGTCGTGGATCTTTTTGAATGGGGATTGGACATAGTGAGTGTCAGCCTGGACTGGGAACTACGCAGTTCCACAGACTCAGTCAGCCAGCATTGATGGACATTTACATACTAAACTATTATTATTATTATACTAAACTATAATAGACTAAATATTATTATTTATAATAATTAATTCTAGGGGGGAGGGGGGTCGACTGTAATAATTCAGTGGTTCTTACGTAAATAACTCGGTCAAAATGGCCGATTAGACACGTAACACAATTTGTATCCACCGTTAGACCCCGGGGTCAAAGACCCAACCCAATCTGGCTTAGTGTACCATTATTTGCGTTGAGTACTTCAGGGCAAATTACTTACAAATACCTTAATCTATATACTTATGGATGGATATGTGGGCTAGCTCAATCTCGTTGGGTTCTGCACTCCTACTGTGCTCTTTGTTGAATCACTTCAACACATTCCAACTAGCAAGGTGGGGGGGGGGGAAGGCTAAACAGACTAATCTGTAGCCTGGTATGCGGCAACCCGCAATGCCACGGAACCCAAAGATCTACTGCATCCGCGATTGAAGTGCGAACGGTGGTGTAGAAAACACCAAAACGATGTGCTGTTAAATGTTCTTCTTTTGTGGTCGAAGATAATATTTATTTCATTGGAATGTACAAATATTATTAAATGTTTCAATAAATGATTTAATCTATCTGTCAAGTTATTCTTAAAAGTAAAAACAAAATTTCGGAAAAAAATCAAATATTATTGTCATATAGAATTCAATATTTATATTAATTTAAACACTTTTTCAGGTACATATTCGGTTTATTCAATTAAATATCTATCTGTACCATTTTTTAAAAGTTTTGCCGACATAGACAGAAGCTGAAATATACAAAGTTTTTTGTCATCGTTACTAATATCTAAGCTACATTGAGTCGTTTGACAAATTTACTATGCAATGTTATATATGTATAAAGGTTGTTTATCATAAGCAATCACTACATAAATACTATATAATTATTAATATTATTTATGTAGTCATTGTCATAAGTGAGCTATAATTAATCGTTATCTTTACAACTGTTAATGCTAAAATATACTTTAAATAGGAAACATGCTTTTACTTAGAAACGAAATTATTATGCCCTACAAAAAGCACTTAGAAACAGATAAAGTGACCCCGGACGTACTATTCCCTAATTTTGATATTTCTTTAAGTTTTCGAGGGTGCTGAAGTCAGATCCAGAATTTTTTCTTATTATAAATTGGTGGAACACATTCTAAATCGGCTTTTAAGCTGAAAATGGGAAAACGATTTTTTTCGCGCTTTGCACGTAATATCTCCAACAAGAATCAAGAATTCCATTTCAAGTTTTAAGTGGTTATTCTCCAACTATCCCTCTAAAGATAAACATTTCCAAGGGGTTCTTTGTTTTATGGCGATTTTTCAAATATTTTCCGAGACTTTTCAAGATTTAACACCTTAGAGACGAACATTCAAAAATCGCATAAAAACTTATAAAATAGAATCTTCAACACCGTCTTTTTAAAGACGAAGTACTGAATATGAAGACTTTGAATCAAATATTTTGTAATCTTCACATTGGTTAAATTTATATATTTTGTGTTGTAAAGGAAACACTGAAAAAAACATCAAACATTCGATTGTATCGCAAGCAAATAGGGAAGATGTAAAACAAATTGTGCTATAAGCTGCTGAAATTCGAAAATATGTAAGAATTAAAAAGTTGTTACTGAGTACAACTGATTGATATGATAAAAAAGCAAGATATCATAGTATTGGTTATCAAAATTATTAAAAAAATTGCAGTAACGAAGTATATTAAAAGACAAAACAAAAAATAAAATTGATATTTATGCAATTATTGCCACAGATGTTGCGCTGCGTTAAAAAACTAAAATTAAAGAATGATGTAATTATTTTTTTATTTGAAATGTGCCAAACCTTACGAAAAATCCATGGATATATGATCTAGTTTTATAAAATCAAAACTTGCAAGTTTCACTGAAGTAGAATTAAAATTTGTTTCACGTTCTGGTAAACCTTATATTGTTTTGATAACTAAATTTCCGATTTTGTTGTTAATTCATATTTCATAAACGATAATGTTAAGTATGAAAATTCTCATAAAACAAATAGTAATAATGACATAAATGAATGTGATCTTTTCCACCATGCAGTCGGAATTATTCGAAGAAAAATAGCCAAAATACCGAGTACTAAGGATTATCCTCTTCCAGACGATGTTTCAGTTAAATCTTCAAAAAAAACTTTTGTACCTGAAATATTACAAAAAATTATTTGTTGGCTGATAGACGAAACTTCTTTTTCTGAAGGTCTATTAAGGATATACAATCAATAACAAACCATCCGAATAAAATAGCTCAAGTAGTAAAGTTGTTATTAGAATCACTTGACAAACTGTTCTGTAATCATTGCTAAACTTTAATGTCGCGAAGACAATAAAGAAATAAGCATCTGCATTATGTTGATAAAACTGCCGAGCTATTATTGGAGAGTGCTGAGTTTGCATAAAATAAATTTTTTTGTACATTTAATTTAAAAGTAATTTTACTTTAAACGTTATATATTTGATTTACGTTGACAGGTTAAAAAAATAACTTCAACATTTAAACTCAAGAGAAGCTCTTTAGAGGAACACTATACATTACTGTTCGTGATCCTAACTTCAATGGTTTTCTTTGAGACACAAATTATTTTGTTTCTGTTGAAAAATCTATTATTTCAACTGTTTTCTGAGTTGCAAAGATAACTTATATTTTATATACAATCAATTAATTGAGTAAATAAGATAGCATAGCATTCTTAAAAGGAAGACAGATCATCATTGCATCTGCATTTAAATTAAGCTTAGTAACTTATTTCTTCCAACTGTATCTCAGCTCCAACCTTGGCCGTATTATCACTGGTTAGCATGAATTAACACATTTAATTATTAATGAAATTAAACGTTAGTTTGCACATCTTCTTGTAGTGTGTTCAACCGAATGCAATAACTGGGCACAAAACTATTTACTGTCACGTGATAAAATTGATTGTAGGGACAATGGGAACTGCAGTTGTGAATTAATCCAACTCATTAGTTGAACTATTTAACCAAACCAATATGTACACTTACTTTGCTACTTCACCAATTGTTCGTTAGTAGCCTATAGTGTAAACAAACGTCACATCAGGTTTTCAAATCATGTAAATAGAAAGTATTCTATCGCCATTTTCCTCTGGATTGTATGTTAATAATACGAGAAATTACGTAACAAATACATTTAAGTTAATCACACTCCTTGTCGGAGCACAGAATCCACGTAGAGCTAATATGTGGTATAACTGCAGTACAGAAATCACTAATTACAATAAACCAATACTTTAAATAAATATTGTGAACTTAAAATGGTTGTTTTATCTCGTGCTACATGAGATAATATTCAAATATTTATACGTTATATTATAGGTATATCAATAGACCGACATGTTATAGGAAAGTAATTTTAATCCTTGTCGTTAAAGTTGATAAACCTTATAAAAGTTTACATTTACATGTAAAGTTTACATCACCTTATAAAAGAAGCTAAAATAAAGACGCATATCCCCTCGAATACTTTATTAGCGTCAAGGTTGGTAGGGAAGAATAATTAATAAAAAACTAGGTGAAACATCATATCACCAGCAAAACTACTGTTAACAGATCACATAGCAAACCGCCATTTGCATCTGAATTTTAAATTGAAAATACGTGAAATTACATAACAAATACATTTTTGTACTGCATCGAACCACAGAATCATTATTAAAGAGTGAAAATTTATATACACTAAAATTTTGAAAGTCTTACAAATATGACATGTCTTTTTTAAGCCATTTCAACATTCTTTATGAAAACAATCAATTTTATAAATTTAATAACATATTCATTGGAATAACCATAACATTATTTATACCAAGATTAGGATAAACAAATGAACTGCGAAATATATTCTTCATAATTTATCTCATTCCTTTGGTCTTACAATTATGATTAGTTTTGTGTATTGTTTTAGATGACAAAAACATCACACAAATTTTTTCACCCAATCTCTTACAATGAAAAGTCAAGAGATTACAACAGCTGCCTATGCTTAGTCTACAATTAATTGTTTATTTAAAATAAAAATGTATTAACTGAACAACTTGATCTGCTATAGTCTGTGCCATTTGCATATGACCTAGTTAATTGTTGTAAACATCTGTGCATTGGAAGAGCAATAGAAACATGTTACTTCGAAAATAAGAGAGTTTACTCACCGTTTAACTATTCTGTCTGAATACAAAATTCTGTTGGAAATCCCAGATCAGTACTGTGAAGTGCAGAATACCAAGTAGTTTATCATTCTGTGCCTACAGGATAATTACAACTAGTTCTAGTTCTTTTTTTTGCTACGTATCGAATTATAAAATTATTAATATCGTTTATACATTTGTTCACAGTTTGTAAAAACTTACAACTCTCTTTACTTCACAAGATCTGTGTGAGAATTCAATTTGCTCAAATTAAATAACTGGTTTGTGAACAGTGGTCCTTGCTACTCAGATGTTTTATTATATACAATAAATTGGATTTGTAAACCCAGTGTGGCTACTGCATATAAAGCGACGTGGTATAATAATATCAATAAATAACATTAAAGAAATCTATAGTTACTTTATACTACAATACTTCAACAAAACATCACTCACAGGGAAGAATAATAAAATATAAATACTTTTTGGGTTTCTGACACTTTGCATTGTGATTTTGATTTTGCTATTTATTGGATCAAAGTAGTACTAAATATTATATAACCATTGATTAGTATAACACCTAGATTTTGAATGCCTTATCTAAAAACGAAACTTTATTTGCACCAATTGTTGTTCAATGGTTGATGGCTCTTTGTTGGTAACGTAGATCTGACTCTGTTTTTAATAGCTTTTAATTAACATTAATGTATATATAATATGTATTAATATTTAATGGGAAGTTTGTTCAAATCAACTGTACAAATAAATGTAGCGTACAACAGATAAACATTGGAATATTACTTTATTTCAAAAATAATCATAATTAAATTCACACATCGTCGAAAACCAATGAAACGTTTTCAAATGTTTGCAGTCTAAGCAACTTTTTCCAGGGGTAATAAGAGTTATGATTTTAAAAGATAATTAAATGAGATTTAATAAAAAAATTATCTATCACAAAATCTACTACTAGACACAATTATAATGTTAAATGATATGCAACTCTGTCTTTTGTTTTAAACTTCGATATAAACTGTAGAAATTCAAGACACAAGTAAAGTTTTTACTTTGATTAATTGAGATTCAACGATAATTAAACATTGATAAGCGGAATAATTTAAACTGTAAACTTCTGTTACTCAACAAAACTTTCCAATAAGCTAAATCATTGTTCCACAAGAGTTGAACTGAAATATTAAACACTTCTTATACAAACAGCTAAGACGTTAATACTAAATGCTTTCAGACATATTCATAGATATTATTACTACTAGAGTAATTGAAATCACTTTTATATATGCATCACGGTGATTTTGATATCCCTACACTTGGCTTTGTTTTTCTATAGTACTAGATTAACAAGGAGGAATAATAGTGGATTGCGTGATGTTATGCAACCAAAATATGGGTATTGCTTAGTAACGTCGGAGGTTATATTGATCTGATAGAGACAGAAATGATATGTAGATAAAAGCATCACCAAGACTGGTTGTAGAGGAAATAAAGAAACAAAATTAGACTGTCTAACCTAACCTATCTTATTCCAGACAGATTGATGCCACTTTAACAGTTAATGCTCTGGCGTAGAAACCTTCACAATCAAATTAGGAGGGACAGCCCAAGGAAGGCCTGGCAAATCATGGTGCTAAAAGAAGCTGAACAAGACTTGGCAGGAACTGAAGGCGCTTACGGGAAATAGATTCAGCTGTATGGTGTTCATTGAACCATTCCTAAAGGAAATGAACTACATTGGTTAAGTTTTATTTTCTCATATATCAACTAGTATATTAAAATGATGAGATTTTTGTCGATTTATTAATTTGTGTCATGCCCTAGATACAAAATGGAATTATTTATTTATTAATTTTTTTAACGAAATGTTTTTCAGACTATCTAAATATCATAGTGATTCTCTCCAAAACGGACAAAAATATTTTGTTGTAAATTGTTTCTTTGTTTTTTAGCCTCTATTATCGACAAGAAAAAAAAATATCAACACCAAAAATTAGAGATTACCTTTCATAAGAAAGTCGAAACATTTCTATCATGCCAACGAGTTTCAACAGTTATGGAAGAGTTTTAAAGAAAACGTCTTAGTTGCCATCTATCAAAAAATAAAAAGTTCAATACTTATAGGTAAAACACCAAAAAACAACACCTCTATGGCAGGTTTAATGTGTCAAATTTACTTCTTACCTTTTCAATAAAATGATCGTGAAAATTGATTACCGAAATACACAAAATGTTTAAAAGTAACTATAAATAACTACAGTTTTGAGCGTAATTGGGAAACAAAATTAAAATACATTTTTATTCCTAGCTTCACTAATTATTACAGCCGATTTAGATAAAATATTAATGTTTTGTATGACAGCTCTTAAATTTTAAATGATCTAAAAATGAAAATTAATTGTCGAGATATGATATGGTAAAACATACCCTTATAAAATTTAATGAAAATCGGCTTATTCATCAGGGTACTTAACTGAAGACAAATATACATTTTTCCACAAACCAATTTCTTGTGCTTACAGAATTTCCAAACCTATGAGAAAAATTTCTATCCATGAGAAAAATTTGTAAATGATTTTTTTCCTATTCTACATATTTCTGATAAGGCATATATGGACATAAAATTTAAAAAAATAAAATATTTCTTTTCGTTGAAAATTTTTGCAACAAAATCAAAATATTGTACAACAATATGTTTCATTTTTAACTTTAAAATTTTGGCAACAAAATATAAATTATCAACATACGGTATCTGCTTCGATTTTTATGTCACTACCACAATATTTTATATTGTATATTATATGTATTAAACACATTCAAGTATACAAAATAAAGTAAAACAGCCTAAAATAAATTATAGGAAGAAATCCTGTAACTAGCCACACTATCAGACATGAAATTGAATTCTAGAGGCATTGGGATCGCAGTGGAATTCAAGAATTAATTACTGAAATGTAATTAGCATAGTGATTTTACTTGTGGTACCATTGTTTCACTGGTGTACGGGTTTCATGTAGAAACATTAATGCAAATTTAACAAAAAGTAAATTAATTTCTTTTAAAAGCGAAGCATACAAACATGATTTAAATTAAAATATTATTTTGATTACTTCTTTGAATATCTTTAAAATAAGTGATGACGAAAAGTAAAATGTTGTTTCTCTTTTCTAAAATTCGATTGAATAATATAGTTTCAGTGTTTCAATGTTCAATGAACAATATTTCCTGCCCGTGTGAATGAGATATATTTTAACTCGTCTACTTGAAATTTCGTCTGTATGATTGTGAGTCCATTAATCAGATAACGTGCAGCTAGAGCATACAAAGTATGTGGAAAGTTATTTTATAAATATTTCCCCTTTTAATATGGTGGCCACTCAAAACAGTAACAGAACAGTTTAAAAACATGGACATGCGCAATCTGACTAGAAATGCAATACAGATGTGCTCTTCAAAATATTAAACATAATAGTTTGAACAATATTAAAAAAAATAAAAATAAGTGTAAATTTATTTGCTTTAAAAATAATTTTTATTTGAAATATTTATACGAGACGAAAAAATGATCCACTATTTTTGTAATTTTTTTATTTAGATAAATTAAAACCATTTAGAGTTTCATGGAATTACAAAAATATCAAATAATTGTTGCTTAGATAACAGTTAAATTGTTTGGTTCTGTATTTCTTCTACAATTTAATATAACTCTAATTTATTTTATGTATTTGTGTCAATTTATGAGAGTAAAATATCACCAGTAGTCGAATTGATTACGGATACAATAATTTTAGCCTGCAGTCACCGTTGCCCATCAATGGCAAGGGGAAAGGTCCATTTTCAAATTACCTAGTCAACATGGCAATGTTTACATACATTGATGTTTAATAAACCAACCACAAAACTCTAAAAAATAAAAAATAAAACAGTAAACGTTGACTGAATTACGGATTTTTAAACACTTTTTTTCTTAAAAAATGAAAATTTGGCGTAGGTGCAGTTTTTCATTAATTAAATAAAAATAGATTGAATTTAAATATTACGAAGAAATTTTTTCTGCGGATTTCACATTTTTTGTTTTTTAGTACTAGATATTGACTATGTTTTAATGAGTCAATTTAGAGTTGGAAAAAAAACAGTTCCTACTTTTGTTTGGCATATTGGAAACTGTGAGGTTTATTTATACTTGAGTCAAACAAAAATAAAAAAAGAGAAATTAATTTTAACATATTAGTAATCTTTACTGCTGTTAGTTTTTCTGACGCAGCTCCTTCCAAATTAGATGTTATCATCTCAAGATATGTGTATAATATGCCCTTTATAACGAATGCAATCGTTTTGGATAAGACAATGCAAAGCTTAAAAGACATTATTCTCATAAAAAGATTTTCTTGGACTAAAACGACCTCAAAATGGCTATATCTGTGAAAAGCTAGAAATTATTTTTCACCCATCACGTAAAATCCTCTTACGCTTATGTGAGAAAGTAAAGTTTCTCTTTTACAATTTAAAGTTGGTTATTTTGGAATTTACGTATTCGTTTACTTGTTTTTGTGAAATTTCAAGTTTTTAGCGTTTTTTGGTTTGGCTGAGAAAATAAGTGTCAGCAAAAACATTGTATTCGATTTCTTATCAACACCAAGATACCATCAGTATAGAAGTAAAAACTAATTAAAATTATAGGCAATGAATGAAAACAACTGTATTATAATTGAAATCAATCCTGTAATGAGAGACACTATCAGACATGAAATTGAATTTTAAAGATTTCAATGGCGTCGCTACGGAATTCAGGAATTAATTACTGAAATGCAATTAGCAGAGTGATTTTACTTGTGGTACCATTGTTTCAATGGTATACGGGTTTCACGTAAAAACTTAATGAAAATTTAACAAAAATCAAATTAATTTCTTTTAAATATGCAAAATTAAATTAAATTTTTAATATTTTTGTATATGCTCTTGTACTGCTCCATAATATGCAAGTTTAAAAAAGTAAAATATATTTTTTTGTAAAACACACAAATTCCAGTTTCAATCTTTCATAGGTGAAAAATCACTTTTGAAGAATTTTCCGAGTTGTTTAAGTTCCTAAACATTATATTGGGCATTTTAAGTACGCGTTTTAAAAATGTAATAGTGTATGACTGCAAAATAAGTAAGATGAAATTATAATTTTTTTAATAATCCTAAATTATTATTTTAAACTTAGTTTTTAATAAATATAATTATTTAAACTATTATTTTATTTGTATGCTCTATTCTTATTATCCCATTTTAGAGCAGGTATGACAAAAATAGGCTTTAAAGTTGGTTTCTGAAGATCCATTTTCTTTCAAGCATCAGTGAAATTAGTTTGTTCACTAAATTTTACATAATTGCTGATGCAGATATGTAATTTTGTGTAGCTTCCAAGTACTATTTGATCATTGCAGTTTTTGTGGTTTAAGAAGTCTATTTTACCGTGTTTACAGATTGATTTAAATTGCAAGGAAATATTTTGAAAACTAATTCTTTCATTAAAAATAAAAATAATCCTTCGCGTAAACATGTTTCATAAAAAATTGCTTCATTTTCGAGTTACGACTAGTCAAATATTTTGTCATGATTTTTGTTTCAAGATTGAAATGAAGTTATACTGTATTCTTGAGACCCAAATTAAGGAACAAATTCGGTGGTTATGTATGGTCCATGATTGTAGCTACATTTAAGAAAAAACAAGTGTAAAATACATAAAATAACAGTCGAAAAACACTCTCCTTTCGCTTTAAAATAAATTTATTAACATTCTAATAAACGCATAAAACTTATGAACAAAACTAGTAAAAAATTTATTCTGAGAAAATTTATCTAAATAAAGTTATTAGAGAAAACAAATAATACAAGAAAGTTGACTTTTATTAAAAATAGAACAGACCAAATCTGGCAGAAATACATTACAACAGATCTTCTTTAAGAATACTATTCTTAATTTCATGAAAACAAAATTTCCGTTGTTTTCTACTGACTTTTTAAAAATAAATTTCCTCACAAATAAATTGTCTACGAGTTTTCTCAATGGTTTATGCGTTTATTAATAACTTAACAATGTTATCTTATGCCAATCATAAAATCGTGTTTTTAACTCCAATTGGTTTTATTTTACAACAATTTTCTCAGATATGGCTGGAGATTCTGCTGTGCGACACATTTTATACAATTATCCATTTTAAAGAACACATAGAACCAGAAAATTTGTTCCTTAATTTGGATTCCAAGAATTAGAGTTTGGCTTTATTTCAGAAATCAATCCAAAATATTTCGTTAATCGCAATTGAAGCGTTAAAAAAAAAAAAAAAGAAATCCGGTCATATATACATCCCAGAGTAATGCATGCAATTTTGCACAACCTGATAGCGCTATACATCTCACATTGCTAGACATTCAATTTAATATTTCCCCTTTTCCTTTATATCAGTAAAAATAAAAATAAAAATAAATAAATAAATCCTGACAACCTAATTTCACACTCAGTAAATTTTCCGATGTAAAACTCACACAATATGTGTTTTACTTTTGTTATGAGAAACAATATTTTTAGTACTTAAATTTTACCCTGTGACTGACCAAGACAGAATAAATGATCCCTAGATCCTTGTAAAATAATTATACCTTCCCTTTTTATTATACTATTTTAAAACCCTATTATTTTAATGGTTGAAACTAACACCTACGTAATCGTTTTTATGGCTTTTGTGAAACAAGGAAGATAGATTTACTCAGGAGAAGTTGACGAAATGAGCGAAACAAATAAAGATTTTGGTTACAAACAACACTCTTTTGTCTGTGATCATAAGTATAAACAAAAATTGATCTAAAAATTAACTCCTAACAGTATCTTAAAGTACTTTTACCAATAAGAAGGTTCGATTTCTGAATCGCGTTATTATTTATTGAAGTACAAAAACGGCATTATGTACGATTGAAAAAAAAATCACCAATCATTTGAATACATGTTGAATGTAACGAGCAAATGTAAACTGTAATTTAAAATAGTCAGTGAAATCAATGAAACGCGGGTGGAATTAATATCACATTGATTCTCCCATAGCTCTATTTCACTGTCTAAATATCTGATCCCTTATTAAGCCCATGGGATTAATAACTTTGTACATGTATCAACAATTTCCTTCATTCAATAAATACCCGGAATAGGTTATTCTAAATATCCAGGTTATAGTAAAATATAACTTGTTGAATAGACTCAGTAATAGCACAACTGTGCTTTCTGTATATATTTTCATAGGTTATATTTTTCAAGACCATGTTGGAATATAATTTATTAGAAATTTTTAACTTAAATTTTGCCTCTCTCTTGCTCTGTGTACATTTTTCTTGTTGTTTTATTAGCTTGTTATGTTTGGACGTGGCATATTGTAAGATTAGGTTCCAATGACAAATGTGAAACAATTATTTATATTTATAAATATAAATCTTATATTATTATATAATTATTTTCAAAATGTCTTTTAATTTATATGTATATTTTAGACTATAATTTTTTTTAAAATTTATTCTTTGTATAAAGTATTTTCAGAATAAAAAAAATGATCTTATATTTTTTAAAGAATAACGTGAATCTTAAACTAAATTATATTAGTTGAAACTATTTCTTCTGAAAGAAGGTAAATATTTGTAATAATTTTTTATTGCATATTCGTGATCCAAAATACCCAAGTGAACGATTTACGAAGTAACTTAGTTCATTTGGCATATAATTCACGGTTAACCATTGGTTAGAAACAACACTCGGGTCAGAACTTTCATTTGGCTTTCGAAACAGTAGGTGTTCCTGAATATTGAAAATATAAGGTCCACATTTTTCGAGTCACCTTTTAACCTGTTATTTATGAAGTAATTGTTCATGATTCGCCCATCATTAATAAGAGATTGTCTGCGAAATCTAACAGCCTGGTTTATCCAAAGTTATGGACAGTCAAATTGAGTTAGAAATGAGTTCATTAAAAGTTCATTGAAATTCTTTGTTTCAGGTAAGCATTATAAATTACAAATGAAAAAGGATTTTCGAGAACAAGTGATTAAAATGTATTGTAATATGTAGTGTTAATATAAATAAACATGTAATCCTAGAATTGGTAATTGACGAAATTCATCGTTAATTAGGTGTCACTCAACTGGTTATGTACCAGTTTTTGTTACTATCTCTAATAAACATCAATTATTTCCGCTATAATAAAGAAAAATTGAAGGAATTCTTTTTATAATTCATAATTATGTTGTTTTGGTTACAAAAGCAGCTGTTGTTTGTCTTATAGTTGTGTTACACTGAACTTACTTAGTACGTGGAGATTTAAGTTGTTTTGGTAATTAATTTCTGTTAAATAGTTATAGTTCAAAATGCTCTTGTTATATATTATATAAAGTTTTAATTTCTATATGAAATTTCATACTTTTATGTCACCCAGAAGCTCACCTCTGAAATAAACCACAAAAAGACACACTTAGTTTGAGATTTTATAACATAGATGATCATAAAGTTCAACCTCTATTTGTTTTAATACTCATATTTTAAAATACAAAATATAAACAGTGATTAGATTGGGTATGGACTATACTTTTGAAAGTAATAAAATGTATTACTTCCTATTGGAGGGAACTTCGAGGGTGGGGGGGGGGGGTCAATTAATTGAATAGTCTGGATGAGTTGATAAATGTGACAAAAAAATCTATTCAAAATCGTGCAGTTAAAGTTTTAAACAGAGGTCTACAACCACTTTTTTAATAAATAAGACAGAACATTTCATATGATTTAATATTTCTCTTGGAGTATTTTAAAATTAGCAATATTGTGATTGAAGTTTTATAATAAATAAAGTGTTTTATGTGTGCTGATATGTTGATGGTCTATTATGTTAATGATCACCCAGTACGTTTAATTAAATTACACATATTGTTTAAAAAATCTGCAGTAGCATGGCTCAGACAGTAATTATCTTCCTAGAGCTGTTTTTAACGTTTCTTTTTCATCAGAATATAGTCTTAAGTAATACGACTAAAATGATTATGACTTATTTTGAAGATCGTTCATATCATAGAAATTCCAAATTACTAATGTATCAAAGGATCAACACACAACAAATGATTTATTTGTTAAACTCATATCGGTGTTTTATATTTTAAACTATTATAAGTCGTAATTTTTGATAAGTTAAAACAGATTACGTATTTTTACCATTTTGTCCACTTATTAGATCTTTAAAATTATGTATCTCACAATCATCTTTTATCATTTAAGGTATATGAGTTGGATACTATCGTTTCCTGAAAAGTGTAATAAGAAAAAATATCATTATGATCTTGTTCTTCTGGGTTCGATCGCGTCAATATTGTCTGCACGTTGAGTACAGCCGACGCGACGTTTCGGGCACTTTAAAGATGTCTATTCTCAAGGCAACAAACGTCAAGTGTTAAGCCTTGAGAATGGACATCTCTAAAGTGCCCGAAACGTCGGCTGTACTCAACGTGCAGACAATATTGACGCAGTCGAACCCCGAAGAACAAGATCATAATGATGTTTGTGACCGTGAAAGTCTATCGTTCAAAAAGAAAAAATATACACAAATAATAGTACATAGCCAAATCAAGATTCACAAAGTTGTTATTAAATATATATATATAATATGTTGCTCACGATAGAATAGTAGTGCCATATTTTTAGTAATACATATATATATATATATACATATATATATATATATATATATATATATATATATATATATAGTATATATATATATATATATATATATATATTACTAAAAATATGCCACTACTATTCTATCGTCGCAATGTCATATAGATTTAATTGCTAAGGCTCTTCCTCTGATTGTTTTAATTAGAGCCTACTACAATAGATATTGCGTAATTCACTGAATGAATGAAATCGCCCATGCTTGCATAAGTTATTAATCCTGTCGGTTAAAGAGATATGACATTCAGAACGTAAAATCCAGAGCTATAAGAGAATTATTAAGATATTATTTACTGCCGCGTAATATTGATTTCACAGTCTAATTTGATTTCCATTCTGTAACATCCAACATTCTTAATAATATGATATGAGATGAAACTAGCTGTGTCAATTTGTATAGTGGTAACTTCAAAATAATCGTTATATATCTGTTTTAGTGTTTTCAAAAAAAACTTTTTTAAATCGTATTTCGGAGCTGGAATCGATGCACATTTGACTGTCTAGTTTTGCGTTACGAAGATTTGACTTCTTTCATAGTTATTTCATTAAAAAATAAAAGATAAAAGTTTCAACATCAATATAAATAAATTTGAGCTTGACTTGTGAGATAATATTAGATAAAAAAAAAACTCGAACACAAGATCTCACAAAAATTACGTATATTTAATCAAACGCGTTTTAACGACAAAATCGCCATCCTCAGTGATACATGAGCTACAATAACAAATTATAACTTATTATTATATAGTATATATTATTATAATAGTTATAGTTTTGTTATTGTAGGTAAGAATGGCGACTTTGTCGTTGAATCGCGTTTGAATATATAAACGCAATTTTTGTGAGATATTGTGTTCGAAAGTTTCTTTTCTATCGAACAACAATAATTATACGTACTTATTTAACTAAAAAAAAAAAGAAGAAAAAAAATGCTTAATGTAATGTTACTAATATAAAACAAATTTCAAGATAAAAGTAACAGGAAGAAAGTGGGGTTATTTCCTTCTGTATAACATTGTTTTTCATTTTTGTATTTCTAAAGCTTCTGGGGTTAATCAATTGAAGGAAGGATACGTGAAGAATATTTTACACGACGGAAATACCGAAAGTTGGGCGTCTAGCGGAAAGGAAACCAATGGAGTCAAGCACAGAATATGAAGAGCCTGTAATGAGCTCCGTTGTACGTTTTAAGGAATTTTACAATAGAAAATAAAACATTATTATGATCTAATGGAAGTACTGGTAACAAGATTGTGATCCAATGTATATACACTGTAAACAGGAAAAAAAAGAAAGAAAAAATTTAAAGTCAAGAATGATGAATGAATCTATCTCGTCTTCTGTCTTTCTCGATCGTCAAGAAATTCAATACAAATGTTTAATCTAAATTCACTATAAGTAAAATATGAATGGGTTTAATTTCGTTTCCATAATTAAAAGTCATATACAGCTTTACACATACTTTATGAATCAAACAGTACCCTAAAGTGATTTTCACCGAAATGTCACAACAAATTATGCTATTATACCCAGAGTGAGGGAAATGTTAAAATATGTTATTATTTAGGTTACTATTATACCTATACACTTGTATTACTTACATACCTATTTAAACTATCGTATGCGTGCGTTTGTAATATGTCTAAACATTTAATTTTGTACGATTTTTTTTTGTTTCAAATTTGCTACAAAGTTTATTTTTAGAATGATCCTAAACAATATTTTAAATAGAAAAAGTTTAACTGTTTTTAAAATACCATATTTAAAATTATTGATTTAATTTATAATTACATTTATGTATATACATGTTAATGCTATAGTGTCGAACGTATCGGTCAACTTTCGTTATCAAGTGAAAAAAAAAACCATGTGAATGGACTAACATAACGTAGGACTATGTTGAAAACTGAAAATAAAATTAGAAACCTAAAGAAACACATTGACGCAAGACATGCAAATACTAAGTTTAATAAGTTCATCCTCTGGTCAACTAAATATGTGATTTTTAGTTCCTAATCGTTTTATTGGGATGAACAATGTTTTGTCTCCTTTCTCAGTACAATAGGCTTTGTAGTCACGCATTGCTATAAACGAACATGAAGTTTGTCATGTAAACATGATGTATACTAGTTGTTATATGTAAAAATGACGACAGATATCTGAAAAAAATAAGATATCAATAATATTACTAATCTATCATTAGCCAATAACTTTAAAACTATAATTATAATTTGTTTTAAAATAACTTAATACTGATTCTTAAACCAATGAATCCAATTTTACGATAAAAAAGTTGTAATAATAATTTTAATTTTGATCATAGCACTTCCAAGTTTTAAATTTGAACATTTAAAATTCAGGAATAAAATATTACTAAATAATGTAAGATGGTAAAAATGCATTTAAACATGCTAATTGTTGAGATTTAAGTTTGGATATTCTATATAGTAATTATAGTTTTATTGTTGGATACATTTTACAAATACATAACCATGTCAAATTATTAAATTATAGGAAAAATCCTAAAATTATTGCTATGACAATATTGTAATAAATTATAATTACATAAATTATATTACAATTATGTAAATAAATATCACATAGACAAATAATTATCAACGAAACAATTTACAAACATTTAACAATCATATACTGTATATTTAATTTATAGAGCTTCAATATATAGAAAAGAAAAGGACAAAGGATTAATTACAACAATAAACAATTGAAATACACAAAACAAATATATTAGTTTTTTATTCTTACAAACTGTGATTGAAAAAGTCTTCTACCGACCGAAAAAGGTCTAGAAAATAACAACTTTCTCAGACTGTGTTTATTAGATGTTTTTTCCTGAATTTGCTTTAATAATTTAGGTCGTATAAATGAAGATAACATTATACTGCTTATCAGTATTCTATATTGCATTGGTGGTCATTTGTTTCATGTTGTATACAATAGGAGGTAACAATTTAGGTCGTATAAATGAAGATAACATCATATTGCTTATCAGTTTTCTATATTGCATTGGTGGTCATTTGTTTCATGTTGTATACAATATGAGATAACAATTTAGGGCGTATATTAATGAAGATAACATCATATTGCTTATCAGTATTCTATATTGCATTGGTGGTCATTTGTTTCATGTTGTATACAATAGGAGGTAATAATTTAGGTCGTATAAATGAAGATAACATCATATTGCTTATCAGTTTTCTATATTGCATTGGTGGTCATTTGTTTCATGTTGTATACAATATGAGATAACAATTTAGGGCGTATATTAATGAAGATAACATCATATTGCTTATCAGTATTCTATATTGCATTGGTGGTCATTTGTTTCATGTTGTATACAATAGGAGGTAATAATTTAGGTCGTATAAATGAAGATAACATCATATTGCTTATCAGTTTTCTATATTGCATTGGTGGTCATTTGTTTCATGTTGTATACAATATGAGATAACAATTTAGGGCGTATATTAATGAAGATAACATCATATTGCTTATCAGTTTTCTATATTGCATTGGTGGTCATTTGTTTCATGTTGTATACAATAGGAGGTAATAATTTAGGTCGTATAAATGAAGATAACATCATATTGCTTATCAGTTTTCTATATTGCATTGGTGGTCATTTGTTTCATGTTGTATACAATAGGAGGTAATAATTTAGGTCGTATAAATGAAGATAACATCATATTGCTTATCAGTTTTCTATATTGCATTGGTGGTCATTTGTTTCATGTTGTATACAATAGGAGGTAATAATTTAGGTCGTATAAATGAAGATAACATCATATTGCTTATCAGTTTTCTATATTGCATTGGTGGTCATTTGTTTCATGTTGTATACAATATGAGATAACAATTTAGGGCGTATATTAATGAAGATAACATCATCTTGCTTATCAGTTTTCTATATTGCATTGGTGGTCATTTGTTTCATGTTGTATACAATATTAGGTAACAATTTTTAATAGGAAAAACTTATCTTGAATTTAAAAGTGGATAATTTGGTATTTGAATCTACACAATAATTTTCACAGGGTCACTGCTTTTTTGGTTCATGATAACATGTAAGTGTTTTATTACCAAAAAAAATTTAAAATTAAATGGCATTTATTCACCCCTATCACATACAAGGAGATCTAAATGTATTGCCCAAGTTGGTTTGATGGATCATGTACGAAATGGTTAATTATTTTGATAGATCAGTTACCCAATATTTTACTTTCATTTAAAACTGTTGTTACTCATTGAAATCAGCAAATTTGAAATGAACTTAGTCTTACATAAGTTGAATAACAATAAAATAAAATTTACCCTAGAGGCTACTTAGAATAAACTAATATGTAAGTAATTTTATTGCTCTCTTAACAAAGGTCTCTTGTCCCATGCTAGGTGGAGAGTGTATGTTAAAAGTGCTCAGGTTAGATTGTAAATATATCTTTATTGCACTCTTAACAAAGGTCTCTTGTCCCATGCTAGGTGGAGAGTGTATTTTAAAAGTGCTCAGGTTAGATTGAAATATCTCTTTATTGCACTCTTAACAAAGGTCTCTTGTCCCATGCTAGGTGGAGAGTGTATGTTAAAAGTGCTCAGGTTAGATTGTAATTATATCTTTATTGCACTCTTAACAAAGGTCTCTTGTCCCGTGCTAGGTGGAGAGTATATATATTACGAAATATATATTAAAAGTTACTCAATCCCAGAACGGAAATGATCAATACAACCATCTCCATCTTAACAATATATAAATAATAAACTGATGTAGGCTAATAGACGGAAATGTTTTCATAAGCTATCATTTGTAGAACCCATAAAATTTGTTTATATTAACTAATAAATAGTAGGTAATTTATAAATTGTAACAACGGAATATATATTTACACCCTCTTTAACTTTATTATTAAATAAGATAGCTAAGCATGGTGTGCATATTTTTTTCCTGTAGCTGCTTCTATGAGCTTTTTATTCAATTTCTGAGTTAAAAAGGTGTAAGAGTAGGATGTAAGTAATATGGGTTTTATATGGTAAGTAAATATGGAGTAGCAAATGAAGACATATAGTTATTTGAAAATTTATTATAAAAGCATTGGTAAGACAAGGACAATGACATGAAGAGATTTTTCTTTGAACCATGTAATTAAAATTCATACTTAGAACGTATTGTTGTATAACGTATTATCTATGAATAACACCGATACCATAGTATCAATACAATTAAGATAGGGAGGTACAATTAATACTTAATGAGGTCGATCATATTTTCTGAGAACAACACCGACACCGTAGTACCAATACAATTAAGAAGAGGAGGTACAATTAAGAAGAGGAGGTACAATTAAGAAGAGGAGGTATAATTACAACTTATTGAGGTAGACCGTATTATCTGAGCATAAAACCGACACCATAGTAACTATACAATTAAGGAGGGGAGGTGCAATTAGAACTTATTGAGTAAGACCGTATTTTCTGAGAATAACACCAACACCATAGTAACAATACAATTAAGGAGGAGAGGTGTAATTAGAACTTATTGAGTAAGACTGTATTTTCTGAGAATAACACCGACACCACAGTAACAATACAATTAAGGAGGAGAAGTGCAATTAGAACTTATTGAGTAAGACTGTATTTTCTTAGAATAACACCGACACCACAGTAACAATACAATTAAGGAGGGGAGGTGAAATTAGAAGCTTATTGAGTAAGACCGTATTTTCTGAGAATAACACCAACACCATAGTAACAATACACTTAAGGAGGAGAGGTGTAATTAGAACTTATTGAGTAAGACTGTATTTTCTGAGAATAACACCGACACCATAATAACAATACAATTAAGGAGGAGAGGTGTAATTAGAACTTATTAAGTAAGACTGTATTTTCTGAGAATAACACCAACACCATAGTAACAATACAATTAAGGAGGAGAAGTGCAATTAGAACTTATTGAGTAAGACTGTATTTTCTGAGAATAACACCGACACCACAGTAACAATACAATTAAGGAGGAGAAGTGCAATTAGAACTTATTGAGTAAGACTGTATTTTCTTAGAATAACACCGACACCACAGTAACAATACAATTAAGGAGGGGAGGTGAAATTAGAAGCTTATTGAGTAAGACCGTATTTTCTGAGAATAACACCAACACCATAGTAACAATACAATTAAGGAGGAGAGGTGTAATTAGAACTTATTGAGTAAGACTGTATTTTCTGAGAATAACACCGACACCACAGTAACAATACAATTAAGGAGGAGAAGTGCAATTAGAACTTATTGAGTAAGACTGTATTTTCTTAGAATAACACCGACACCACAGTAACAATACAATTAAGGAGGGGAGGTGAAATTAGAAGCTTATTGAGTAAGACCGTATTTTCTGAGAATAACACCAACACCATAGTAACAATACAATTAAGGAGGAGAGGTGTAATTAGAACTTATTGAGTAAGACTGTATTTTCTGAGAATAACACCGACACCACAGTAACAATACAATTAAGGAGGAGAAGTGCAATTAGAACTTATTGAGTAAGACTGTGTTTTCTTAGAATAATACCGACACCACAGTAACAATACAATTAAGGAGGGGAGGTGAAATTAGAAGCTTATTGAGTAAGACCTATTTTCTGAGAATAACACCAACACCATAGTAACAATACAATTAAGGAGGAGAGGTGTAATTACAACTTATTGAGGTAGACCGTATTATCTGAGCATAAAACCGACACCATAGTAACTATACAATTAAGGAGGGGAGGTGCAATTAGAACTTATTGAGTAAGACCGTATTTTCTGAGAATAACACCAACACCATAGTAACAATACAATTAAGGAGGAGAGGTGTAATTAGAACTTATTGAGTAAGACTGTATTTTCTGAGAATAACACCGACACCACAGTAACAATACAATTAAGGAGGAGAAGTGCAATTAGAACTTATTGAGTAAGACTGTATTTTCTTAGAATAACACCGACACCACAGTAACAATACAATTAAGGAGGGGAGGTGAAATTAGAAGCTTATTGAGTAAGACCGTATTTTCTGAGAATAACACCAACACCATAGTAACAATACACTTAAGGAGGAGAGGTGTAATTAGAACTTATTGAGTAAGACTGTATTTTCTGAGAATAACACCGACACCATAGTAACAATACAATTAAGGAGGAGAGGTGTAATTAGAACTTATTGAGTAAGACTGTATTTTCTGAGAATAACACCGACACCACAGTAACAATACAATTAAGGAGGAGAAGTGCAATTAGAACTTATTGAGTAAGACTGTATTTTCTTAGAATAACACCGACACCACAGTAACAATACAATTAAGGAGGGGAGGTGAAATTAGAAGCTTATTGAGTAAGACCGTATTTTCTGAGAATAACACCAACACCATAGTAACAATACAATTAAGGAGGAGAGGTGTAATTAGAACTTATTGAGTAAGACTGTATTTTCTGAGAATAACACCGACACCACAGTAGCAATACAATTAAGGAGGAGAAGTGCAATTAGAACTTATTGAGTAAGACTGTGTTTTCTTAGAATAACACCGACACCACAGTAACAATACAATTAAGGAGGGGAGGTGAAATTAGAAGCTTATTGAGTAAGACCTATTTTCTGAGAATAACACCAACACCATAGTAACAATACAATTAAGGAGGAGAGGTGTAATTACAACTTATTGAGGTAGACCGTATTATCTGAGCATAAAACCGACACCATAGTAACTATACAATTAAGGAGGGGAGGTGCAATTAGAACTTATTGAGTAAGACCGTATTTTCTGAGAATAACACCAACACCATAGTAACAATACAATTAAGGAGGAGAGGTGTAATTAGAACTTATTGAGTAAGACTGTATTTTCTGAGAATAACACCGACACCACAGTAACAATACAATTAAGGAGGAGAAGTGCAATTGGAACTTATTGAGTAAGACTGTATTTTCTTAGAATAACACCGACACCACAGTAACAATACAATTAAGGAGGGGAGGTGAAATTAGAAGCTTATTGAGTAAGACCGTATTTTCTGAGAATAACACCAACACCATAGTAACAATACACTTAAGGAGGAGAGGTGTAATTAGAACTTATTGAGTAAGACTGTATTTTCTGAGAATAACACCGACACCATAGTAACAATACAATTAAGGAGGAGAGGTGTAATTAGAACTTATTGAGTAAGACTGTATTTTCTGAGAATAACACCGACACCACAGTAACAATACAATTAAGGAGGAGAAGTGCAATTAGAACTTATTGAGTAAGACTGTGTTTTCTTAGAATAACACCGACACCACAGTAACAATACAATTAAGGAGGGGAGGTGAAATTAGAAGCTTATTGAGTAAGACCTATTTTCTGAGAATAACACCAACACCATAGTAACAATACAATTAAGGAGGAGAGGTGTAATTAGAACTTATTGAGTAAGACTGTATTTTCTGAGAATAACACCGACACCACAGTAACAATACAATTAAGGAGGGGAGGTGCAATTAGAACTTATTGAGTAAGACCGTATTTTCTGAGAATAACACCAACACCATAGTAACAATACAATTAAGGAGGAGAGGTGTAATTAGAACTTATTGAGTAAGACTGTATTTTCTGAGAATAACACCGACACCACAGTAACAATACAATTAAGGAGGAGAAGTGCAATTAGAAGCTTATTGAGTAAGACTGTATTTTCTGAGAATAACACCGATACCATAGTATCAATACAATTAAGGTAGGGAGGTACAATTAATACTTAATGAGGTCGATCATATTTTCTGAGAAAAACACCGACACCGTAGTACCAATACAATTAAGAAGAGGAGGTACAATTAAGAAGAGGAGGTACAATTAAGAAGAGGAGGTATAATTACAACTTATTGAGGTAGACCGTATTATCTGAGCATAAAACCGACACCATAGTAACTATACAATTAAGGAGGGGAGGTGCAATTAGAACTTATTGAGTAAGACCGTATTTTCTGAGAATAACACCAACACCATAGTAACACTACAATTAAGGAGGAGAGGTGTAATTAGAACTTATTGAGTAAGACTGTATTTTCTGAGAATAACACCGACACCACAGTAACAATACAATTAAGGAGGAGAAGTGCAATTAGAACTTATTGAGTAAGACTGTATTTTCTTAGAATAACACCGACACCACAGTAACAATACAATTAAGGAGGGGAGGTGAAATTAGAAGCTTATTGAGTAAGACCGTATTTTCTGAGAATAACACCAACACCATAGTAACAATACACTTAAGGAGGAGAGGTGTAATTAGAACTTATTGAGTAAGACTGTATTTTCTGAGAATAACACCGACACCATAATAACAATACAATTAAGGAGGAGAGGTGTAATTAGAACTTATTAAGTAAGACTGTATTTTCTGAGAATAACACCAACACCATAGTAACAATACAATTAAGGAGGAGAAGTGCAATTAGAACTTATTGAGTAAGACTGTATTTTCTTAGAATAACACCGACACCACAGTAACAATACAATTAAGGAGGGGAGGTGAAATTAGAAGCTTATTGAGTAAGACCGTATTTTCTGAGAATAACACCAACACCATAGTAACAATACAATTAAGGAGGAGAGGTGTAATTAGAACTTATTGAGTAAGACTGTATTTTCTGAGAATAACACCGACACCACAGTAACAATACAATTAAGGAGGAGAAGTGCAATTAGAACTTATTGAGTAAGACTGTATTTTCTTAGAATAACACCGACACCACAGTAACAATACAATTAAGGAGGGGAGGTGAAATTAGAAGCTTATTGAGTAAGACCGTATTTTCTGAGAATAACACCAACACCATAGTAACAATACAATTAAGGAGGAGAGGTGTAATTAGAACTTATTGAGTAAGACTGTATTTTCTGAGAATAACACCGACACCACAGTAACAATACAATTAAGGAGGAGAAGTGCAATTAGAACTTATTGAGTAAGACTGTGTTTTCTTAGAATAACACCGACACCACAGTAACAATACAATTAAGGAGGGGAGGTGAAATTAGAAGCTTATTGAGTAAGACCTATTTTCTGAGAATAACACCAACACCATAGTAACAATACAATTAAGGAGGAGAGGTGTAATTACAACTTATTGAGGTAGACCGTATTATCTGAGCATAAAACCGACACCATAGTAACTATACAATTAAGGAGGGGAGGTGCAATTAGAACTTATTGAGTAAGACCGTATTTTCTGAGAATAACACCAACACCATAGTAACAATACAATTAAGGAGGAGAGGTGTAATTAGAACTTATTGAGTAAGACTGTATTTTCTGAGAATAACACCGACACCACAGTAACAATACAATTAAGGAGGAGAAGTGCAATTAGAACTTATTGAGTAAGACTGTATTTTCTTAGAATAACACCGACACCACAGTAACAATACAATTAAGGAGGGGAGGTGAAATTAGAAGCTTATTGAGTAAGACCGTATTTTCTGAGAATAACACCAACACCATAGTAACAATACAAATAAGGAGGAGAGGTGTAATTAGAACTTATTGAGTAAGACTGTATTTTCTGAGAATAACACCGACACCATAATAACAATACAATTAAGGAGGAGAGGTGTAATTAGAACTTATTAAGTAAGACTGTATATTCTGAGAATAACACCAACACCATAGTAACAATACAATTAAGGAGGAGAAGTGCAATTAGAACTTATTGAGTAAGACTGTATTTTCTGAGAATAACACCGACACCACAGTAACAATACAATTAAGGAGGAGAAGTGCAATTAGAACTTATTGAGTAAGACTGTATTTTCTTAGAATAACACCGACACCACAGTAACAATACAATTAAGGAGGGGAGGTGAAATTAGAAGCTTATTGAGTAAGACCGTATTTTCTGAGAATAACACCAACACCATAGTAACAATACAATTAAGGAGGAGAGGTGTAATTAGAACTTATTGAGTAAGACTGTATTTTCTGAGAATAACACCGACACCACAGTAACAATACAATTAAGGAGGAGAAGTGCAATTAGAACTTATTGAGTAAGACTGTGTTTTCTTAGATAAACACCGACACCACAGTAACAATACAATTAAGGAGGGGAGGTGAAATTAGAAGCTTATTGAGTAAGACCTATTTTCTGAGAATAACACCAACACCATAGTAACAATACAATTAAGGAGGAGAGGTGTAATTACAACTTATTGAGGTAGACCGTATTATCTGAGCATAAAACCGACACCATAGTAACTATACAATTAAGGAGGGGAGGTGCAATTAGAACTTATTGAGTAAGACCGTATTTTCTGAGAATAACACCAACACCATAGTAACAATACAATTAAGGAGGAGAGGTGTAATTAGAACTTATTGAGTAAGACTGTATTTTCTGAGAATAACACCGACACCACAGTAACAATACAATTAAGGAGGAGAAGTGCAATTAGAACTTATTGAGTAAGACTGTATTTTCTTAGAATAACACCGACACCACAGTAACAATACAATTAAGGAGGGGAGGTGAAATTAGAAGCTTATTGAGTAAGACCGTATTTTCTGAGAATAACACCAACACCATAGTAACAATACACTTAAGGAGGAGAGGTGTAATTAGAACTTATTGAGTAAGACTGTATTTTCTGAGAATAACACCGACACCATAGTAACAATACAATTAAGGAGGAGAGGTGTAATTAGAACTTATTGAGTAAGACTGTATTTTCTGAGAATAACACCGACACCACAGTAACAATACAATTAAGGAGGAGAAGTGCAATTAGAACTTATTGAGTAAGACTGTGTTTTCTTAGAATAACACCGACACCACAGTAACAATACAATTAAGGAGGGGAGGTGAAATTAGAAGCTTATTGAGTAAGACCTATTTTCTGAGAATAACACCAACACCATAGTAACAATACAATTAAGGAGGAGAGGTGTAATTAGAACTTATTGAGTAAGACTGTATTTTCTGAGAATAACACCGACACCACAGTAACAATACAATTAAGGAGGGGAGGTGCAATTAGAACTTATTGAGTAAGACCGTATTTTCTGAGAATAACACCAACACCATAGTAACAATACAATTAAGGAGGAGAGGTGTAATTAGAACTTATTGAGTAAGACTGTATTTTCTGAGAATAACACCGACACCACAGTAACAATACAATTAAGGAGGAGAAGTGCAATTAGAAGCTTATTGAGTAAGACTGTATTTTCTGAGAATAACACCGATACCATAGTATCAATACAATTAAGGTAGGGAGGTACAATTAATACTTAATGAGGTCGATCATATTTTCTGAGAAAAACACCGACACCGTAGTACCAATACAATTAAGAAGAGGAGGTACAATTAAGAAGAGGAGGTACAATTAAGAAGAGGAGGTATAATTACAACTTATTGAGGTAGACCGTATTATCTGAGCATAAAACCGACACCATAGTAACTATACAATTAAGGAGGGGAGGTGCAATTAGAACTTATTGAGTAAGACCGTATTTTCTGAGAATAACACCAACACCATAGTAACAATACAATTAAGGAGGAGAGGTGTAATTAGAACTTATTGAGTAAGACTGTATTTTCTGAGAATAACACCGACACCACAGTAACAATACAATTAAGGAGGAGAAGTGCAATTAGAACTTATTGAGTAAGACTGTATTTTCTTAGAATAACACCGACACCACAGTAACAATACAATTAAGGAGGGGAGGTGAAATTAGAAGCTTATTGAGTAAGACCGTATTTTCTGAGAATAACACCAACACCATAGTAACAATACACTTAAGGAGGAGAGGTGTAATTAGAACTTATTGAGTAAGACTGTATTTTCTGAGAATAACACCGACACCATAATAACAATACAATTAAGGAGGAGAGGTGTAATTAGAACTTATTAAGTAAGACTGTATTTTCTGAGAATAACACCAACACCATAGTAACAATACAATTAAGGAGGAGAAGTGCAATTAGAACTTATTGAGTAAGACTGTATTTTCTGAGAATAACACCGACACCACAGTAACAATACAATTAAGGAGGAGAGGTGTAATTAGAACTTATTGAGTAAGACTGTATTTTCTGAGAATAACACCGACACCACAGTAACAATACAATTAAGGAGGAGAAGTGCAATTAGAAGCTTATTGAGTAAGACTGTATTTTCTGAGAATAACACCGACACCATAGTAACAATACAATTAAGGAGGAGAGGTGTAATTAGAAGCTTATTGAGTAAGACCGTATTTTCTGAGAATAACACCGACACCACAGTAACAATACAATTAAGGAGGGGAGGTGTAATTAGAACTTATTGAGTAAGACCGTATTTTCTGAGAATAACACCGACACCACAGTAACAATAGAATTAAGGAGGAGAGGTGTAATTAGAAGCTTATTGAGTAAGACCGTATTTTCTGAGAATAACACCGACACCACAGTAACAATACAATTAAGGAGGAGAAGTGTAATTAGAAGCTTATTGAGTAAGACCGTATTTTCAGAGAATAACACCGACACCGTAGAGATAAAATTTCGTTATCACCTATCTTAATACAATCACGCTAACTGCCGGTGGTACAGAACCAATTTTTTCGTGTCATTTCGTGTATAATCGAGTCATTTAAAATGGTGTATCAAATGACACTATGCCCCATTTGAAATGCTTTACTTACTCCAGTGCCTTACTGACCCGTAAAGTACCCGTAAATGTACTAATGGAAAATTATGGCTAATAAGTGCATCCCCTCAATTGAAAATAAATGCCCACATACCACACTTATTTTAATTATTAACAAAATTAAGACGGCGCTTACCTTTAAAAATTTTGATGTTTCATCTCCATCTTATATCGTGATTTATTCAATATTAAATAATAGTCTAAATTGGAAACTGCGATGATAGTTTAAAAACACACATTGAGCTTTCAGATGAAATAAAATATCTGAGGGTGATACTTAACGAAAGGCTTATCTGGAATGAACATGTTAGTAGATGTATAAAAAGCTACAATATATTTAATTTCCTATATACGCCATTAGTAAAAACACATTCTAGAAACTCAGTACACCCATGTCTAAATGCAGATAAAAAGTTGAGGACAAACTACAGCTTTATTCAATACGAAGCTGTTACTTTGTTGACCGAAGCCCTTCAGAAGGCTTTAACAAAACAGGTTATTAAAGATTATAAAGGTTGGACTTTAAATAATATATTATCAGAACTTTTTTAAGCCTCCAACAGTATCTATCGTTGAACATATCTTCCACTAGAATTGTTCATGAGAATTCGGAGTTCGGAGGCAAGTTTAGCTACTGAAAGAGGAGGTGTGTTATTTACGAAAAATCAGCTATCATAATCTTAGGAAATTACGAAACAGTATTTTAGGCAGAGATGTAGGCTGTTAATGATCACAACTTTACCTCCAGAAGAATAAACTATTGAACATATTTGGCGATAAAAGTTCACACGAATATAATTATTTGTTATTGTGTGACTATCATCATCCTCTGTTTGACTGTTTTGAGGGCGTGACATAGAGGATTCGAGATAATCGAGAAGGCTGGTAAACTGGAAAAAAGGGGCCATAATCCCACTCATTTTTTAAAATCTGCTCTCAAAATATGTAAAACTACATTAATTACGAACTGTCTTGATAAGGTGGATTAAATTATAGCCCCTTCACAGTTGGAGCGAGACCTCAAGGAGAAAGCACTTTGTACCAACGCAATCAAAAACCCTTTAGTTATATAACCTCATTAGTAAGTGCAAACAAAAAAGTCTAGGGCATCATAATTGAAAATGGATAATTAATAAACGTTAGAGATATAATCAAACAGAAACAGCAAAACACATATTTTTGAAATGTGAATAGTAAATTAATCTTTTGATCTGTAACTCAAATAACTGAATTGGATCAACTAGTATTAAAGAAATGTAAAAATTCTTTTAGACTGATTTATAAAAACCACTTTTAACATTTATATGAAACAGTATAAATAAGTTGTTCCTTTTATTAAAGATATTTATTATTATAAAAAAATACACACTCGTGAAAAATAAGAGACATTAAAAACAATTAAGTGAAAATCGCCAATAAAATTACGTATGTTCATTTCGTGTTAGACAGTAATGTAAAATATTGGATAAAGTTTTTATACTCTGACCTGAATTTAGGTTGATGAGTTTATGGGCGTGTGGAGGCCACAATCAGCAGTCATACATTTTTGATATGTTAGTAATGCATTAAAACGTTGCCATGGAAGCGCTAACGTTTTACAATTCCAATACATCGTAAAAAAGTTCTCACAATAACCAAAACAAATATAACAAGAACTTTAAGTTTATAAAGAATTTTAATATAAAATATTTTTGTTTTGATAAACGTTTATTGGGAAAATATTAAAAAACGAATTATCAGCGTAAAATATACAAACAATTTTTCACTTTATTTTATTTATTATTTTTTTAACTATACAAACTAGAAAGGATATTCTTTATTCAGAAAAAAAAATCAAAGTTACGTTTTTCATGGCAATATATATTTTGAAGTAAGTCCACTGATCCTGTGAAGTGTTTAGCTAATTTTCTCAAACAGGTGGATCAATTTTGTACGCGGCTATAATTTTAAACTAGCTCCCGAAGATGACTCAATTTTCCGTTATTTTTCGTTTCAGTTTTTCCTCAGGTGTCAGATCCATATTCGTTGTGTGTGCTGTAGCCAGTGATTTATGTTTTACGTTATAACGTGTGTTTGTTAGTTTTATATTCACAAGTTAAATATCTGATGAATAAACATAGTTTTCGAAATGCGTAAAATCAATAAGAACGAAGCAACAAAACAGATTTAGGAACTGAAAATTATTCTCATTATTAAAAAAGTATTGAAACTAATTTCGAGAATTATTACTGCAGGATAAATGAGGTTTACAAGATATACAGCTGTTCTGGGTTTTAAGTAATTAATTGGATAATGACGGATTGTAATAAGTATTAATATAATTCATTTGGGACTTGCGCCTCATTTATGTATATCCAAATTAATATACGACTTTTTGAGGGTATATATCAACTCTCTTTTTCAAGTGAAAATTCTAGTCATATCAAAGATGAGCCAACGTAGTCTAGTAGCCTAAATTCGAACTTTAAGATGTGCACCCAGGACACTAAAAACTGTATTTACAATATAAAATGGCAATGTGAGATACAGTATATTATTCAAAAAAAGTCTCTATGGATATGAATTAGTGAATACAAATGAATACGTAATTGATCCTAATAGATAAATCGAATAAGTCGAACATGTTTTATTCGAAAATCATAAATTTAATTGGGAAGAGCAAATACACTGAGGAAAAACTTAAATAAACTAAAAATATTGAAGTCTCATATTTAAAACTGACGAACAAAATATTATAAAATAAGTCTGTTATATCTTCTACTAATAAAAACTGTATTAAATATTACAAAAACAAATTTATCTGCTTTAAATAAGATAGCGGAGAAAAGGTTGTTAACTATTATAGGTAACTACCATTATACCATTGGATAACTGTGCCGTTTGCACTAAATACTTTTTTTTCTTAGTTAACCAGTATTTAATCTTGGGTCAATGAGTTGTTTGTTGACTTGTGTTATGTTCTAACCTCAGTTAAAATTAATTTTAGCTATTTTGACTGCTCCGGTTTAGTTGTTGCCCTGTGTACCTTTCATAGATCAATCGATTTAGATTTAATTTCCTACATAGTTCTATACTGCCGATGGCCATTTTTATGTTTGGCACGTTATGTACTGGTAAAGGCGAGCTGATAAACAACATCGTCAGTTTTTACTTCTCACATAAACGTAGTAGAGAGTAAATTATGTGATGGGGCAACATTGATGTCGAGTTGTTTTGCGAATTTATACGATTTGTGGTTTCGCAAGTTCAAAATTGTGTTTTGCAATGATGTCATTTGCACAGTGCTCCACAGTCCAAACGCGTAGAGCTATTTTATTGCAAATTTTTAGGTGGGTATATTAAAGCCATATCTCAGGACTTTATTTTTTTATTTGGGTGTAGCTACTGAAGAAAAAAAATACAAAATAAAAAAACACAAAAATATTCAAATTTAACCTCTTAGGGCACAAAACAAAACGTATTGGTCGTCATATCTAAAAAAAAAAAACCAATTTCGTGAGTTATTAGAAAAAAGGTCGGCAATTCAGCTGTTATAAATAAATGATCAAATAATACGATTTAGGTTAAATTTTATTAAAATATGAAGATTAATAGACAAGCCTTTGTACGTAATCAAATGCAAATATATATATATATATATATATATATATATATATATATATATATATATATATATATATATATTACGATGTAGGAATAATTGAAAAAAAAAAATTAACCAGAAGTAGCATAACTCGATTTTATTCAAATACGATTTTCGCTGAGGAAGCGTTGATGACAAAAGTGAAGCAAGTAGGTTCTATTTAAATACATACTTTTTTTTTTCAATGACACTGTCCATGGTTCATTTGAAGTTTTGACTTACAAATTCCGAAATGAAATATTTGGGAGAAATAGTTTTGAGAAGTTTTTCTTTGGTTTTTGGGTCGCGTGAGTGAGAAAATTCGACTAATGTTTTATACACAAATGACAGTAAAAATCCGAATAAACTAGCTGCACATAATGGGTTTTAAAAAGGAATAGTAACCTCATGAACGAGCTACAGATAGTGCCTAAAATAGAATATATTGCCAAATTGAGACTGTACTAAGAAGAATCACAGTGGAAATTTAAATAGAAAATAACCTTTTATTACACAGACAACTTCATCTATGATGCTAATGGTTATTAATATAGTAAACACTTACTTCAACTGAATTCTTATTACAATCAAATTGACTTAATTTTAAACGATAATTTAATATAGTTGTAATATCTCTTAACGTTCTTTATCAAGTATATAAATATTTCAGTAAACGATAACCCGAAACATTTGTATTTGGAAAAGAATTACTAAAGACTGAATCGAAATAAGACAAGCGAAATCGATTCGTTGAAGTGTTTAGGAGGTCACTAAAAGCTTTACTTCCGGTTCCCGTCCACAACAGAGATTCTATATACAATAAAGTATGCTTTGTTTAAGAGAAAAATAACATGAAATGTAGAGACATTAATGTGTCTGCAGAATAAGTTGTACAGAGTAGAGAAAACGTAATCATTTAATAACAAACTCTTTTCCAAAACATGAAGGGAACTAAATTTATCGCCATCTTAATTCAGCAGAGCCTAAATATGTTAACTAAAGAACTTATCCTCGCCCGCTTAACCTACTGAGATGAAAATGGCCTCATTGGAATGCTTAGGGTCTGAAGATTATTAGTATATAGAACGTGAACGACCCAAATTCAAGGTCACGAGAGCACTGTTGCGGGATTTTATAGTTTTAAGCTATTAATTGCTATTTCTGCAGCTGACCGATTTTCATAGGTTTCTTTTAAATGAAAGAACATGTTACCATTATTTGCAAAAACAAAAAATGCAAAATAAAATAATATTTCTTATTATTAATAGGGTAAACTTCATATAATGTCATCAAAATTTCAAATTTACATTCTATAATGATGTTTAAATTTGAAATATCTTCTAGAAATATTAAGTTTACTAACATGGTAAAGGTGGCATGTGTTCTTGTTTTTATTAAAAACACGAGATATATAAAGTAATTATTATTTAGAACTATAAATCACTTTTCACTTGATTGTCTATTTGTGTAAATATAACAGATGTTTTTACTACTTTAACACGTAAAACTATTTGAATCCATTTACAAATTAGGACAACACTGATGGACTTCGTCTCCGAAATATGAAGTAGTTGCATTTATTATAAGTAAGATAAAGTTGAACAGTCTAACAATCTGAAATACTTCCAAGATGGCTGCTACTACGTGACTGTTTTTTAAATAAGCCATATGCATATCAAAGTACTTGTATTTTATATTCACGTTATTCAATGTTAATGTAAAAGTCTGTCACTGACGAAATCAACATTCTCAAGGTCACCGCTTCCTCAATGGTTAATTAGAGAGTACAGAGGAAAATACTTAATTTGCAGCAGAAATGTCAACAACTGTTCCTGTAATGAAAACGTTCTGCTTTAAAAGGTGACATATCTTTTAGTTTACATCTTTAAATTTAACCCTGGAATGGTATTCTATCGTGATTTTTAAGAAGGCGAAATTAATTTTGACTAGTACTGTTTTGTTTGCGCTCCGACATTACCAGCCCTTTGTGTAAGCTATCCCCATCCTCCACCAAGGTCAGTAAGACTGTGGAACTGGTTTTAGAAAGTTGCATACTCGGTCAGGAACTACCCTTGTGTAATTTTTACGAATGTATACCAATAACGTAACTTTTTCTGTTTGATTGTGTCTATGGTTTTTTTTGTGATTATATTTAAAATTTCTATTATAAATTATTTTTTTAAGCTGATATTAATTTTTATACTTTATACAAACTGTTTTTGTTTACAATGGCACTTAAACCTTCAGAAATAGACAAAATAATAGACGAAACTGACAGTGACAATGATACAGGTGACAGCGTTCTGCTTGGAGCATCAAGGAGAGGTGTGTCATAGCTGTGCTAAGAACTTCTGAATTTCGGCAGGTACGCATATAAAAATAACTAAATAAGTCAGGGCTTCACTTATAATTTACTTTTAAGATGGTATCCAAACTTACAATTAACTTTTGAACTTTAATTACAGATACTGTGGCTGCAATTCAGCAATCTGCTTGGAGCACACAAAAGGGACTTTGAAATTGTTGGAAATCTTTGCAACTATTAGATTTTTGTTGAAACTCGTCTTATTTTGTATATATATATATATATATATACATGTCATTTATACTTTGTAAAGTACCTTTGTTACTGACTCTATGTTAAATTTTTGAATAAAAAAAATAAATAATAATAATAATAACTTAAGCTATTTTCAAATGTTTCACATTCAAATAACATTTTTTTACTTTAATCAAAATTTATTAATTGTAACCAAATTTATATGTTTATAACACTTTTAACAGTATTAAACAATAATTGGTTATGCAAATTGTTGTTGTTTTATTTTTATGGCAACCACAAATGTTTACAATTACAAACGTAAAAAATACGATACTATACCAATACCGTATCTCTGTAGTAGTATACCATTCCAGGGTTAAATCACCCAAAACCAGACCATTACATATGCACCGATCTTGCCAAGGAAATTACATTTATAAAAGATCGTTTACGAAAACAAAATCCGAAAATTTAGAAAGAAGATTATTTAAAAAAAAAAACATATATGCTTTCCAACTGTTACAAGTATAAAAATAGTCGCATCTCGTGTTATCTACTTTTATATTATTTGAAAGAATGCTGATTTATGAAACAAATACAAACTGCAATTCAAAATAGGCAGTTAAATCAATAGTACGCGGCCGGAATTAACTCCCCCATAACTGTGGATTTTACTGTCTATATTTCTGATCCCTCATTAAGCCGATGGAATTCGTAATGTATTGCAAGCATGGATAATATTATACAATAACTGAAATACGCAGTATCTAGTGTCATATTCGGTAATAATAAACAGTAGCATATTCAGGTAATAGCTCAATACAAAAAACTGAGTAGTGATAGTAAGCGAGTACACAGTATATATGAATTCTAACCATAAAATCTTAAACCCCGATTTTCGTTAATACTTGGAATAACAATCCCAACAATATAAAAAACTTCGGGGAACATCTGCGGAAGACCTGCGAAAAAGCAACGGCGGTGACCTCCTTGTTGGGGAAGCTAATGGCCAATATTGGGGGCCCAAGAGAGAGTAAACGGCGACTCCTATGGATGACAGCACAGTTCCTAATGCTCTACGGGGCGGAAATATGGGCTGACGCCATCAGAACTAACGAATACCGATGTAGGCTGACCTAGATACAGAGAATTGGAGCACTGAGAATTACCAGTGCTTACCGTACAGTGTCCGAGCCGGCAATCCTGGTAGTGGCTGGTCTCATCTCAATAGATCTGCTAGCGCAGGAGCGGAAGACCATTTATGAGCTCAATCGAATGATGAGCGAGCCAGAGGCTCGCACAAGAGCAAGGGAGAACAATTTGACCATGTGGCAGCACCGCTGGGACAGGGAATCACGGGGACGGTAGAGAGCAACACTTATAAAAGATGTCAAAGAGTGGTTAAATCGAAGACATGGGGAGGTGAATTTTTTCACCACTCAGTTTCTGACAGGTCACGGATACTTTCGCTCGTACCTGGAAAAGATGGGGAAGGTTACATCAGCTATACACTCTAAGGTGTAGAGACGCCAGAGATGACGTGAAACATACGCTTTTTGATTGTGGGCGTTTTTCTCAACAGAGGAGAGATATCAAGAACAAGGTAGGAGACTTAACAACCGAGAAATGGGAAGCAATATCAAAGTATATCGAGGCTGTATTGCGATGTAAGAAGGAGGAAGGTTGGCTAGAATCATAGCAATAGCAGAAGAGGAGACCTAAACAGGACAAAAGCAGGCACCACTCTGATGACATGCGAGAGCTGTACCGGAGTGGAATAATGCCTGGGAAAGAGGAAGGTTTTAGTCGGTAGGCCATTCGGAGAGTCTGACTCATAAGTCCTCTTTGGACGAGTGCATAATAGCATTTTGCCAAACCTCTATAATATATATATAAACATTTGAGTGTATATTCTAGGTTTTGGCGGTATAATAACTTTTTTATCTTCTTTTTAATGGAGCTGTGGGGTAATTTAAAATATTTTAAATGACAAGGGGTCGTGGTTATTTGATACACATGTAAATATCCTATAGAGATCAAACCTGTAGTGGTGAGAAACTCATCTTATGTGAATAATTATAGTCTTATATGTTTTCCCACATCACATAATGTTTGATTTACATTCAGTTGAACCCTCATTTTTGTTTTAATAATACAACAAAGTTTAGGCTACATTTTCCCATATTCTCTCACCTCCTATAATTAGGAATGCTAACGCCTTCATAGTACTGATTATTCTAAACAGCTGTTTTCAGTTTATTATTTATTTCATTTTGTGGTCATGTTTATTAACTTTATGAGCCTAGGTCATAACGCAGAATAAACAAACAGAATTACTGAGTCGTAAGTGGCAGTCCAATCAATTTATTTTACTACTAATTTAGTTTATTACACTTTTAATGATGTGGAAAACGATAAACTGTACATTAAACTTTTTAATGGCTATTGCGCAATTATGGTTAAAAGGTATTAAAAATTTAAAGAGAGTTTAAGGACTAATACCACAATAAATTATTATTAAGTTAAAAAATATTGGCCATTTCAAACCATTTGTTTGTATATTCACAATCTAGTGACTCTTTCCAAAATAAATTAAGAGCATTTATGTTTCATAAAAATTAAAGTGCTTTGGTAGCGTTTTCAATATAATCTAGATAAGAATATACATAGTGCCAACGTGAAGGAATCAAATATCCTTTTAGAATCAAACGAAGCCTCTGAGGCTGTAAAGGCAACTGTCTGGCATCACTTAATCTGTTATGATTTAATGGCTGATAATTTAGATAGTATTTATATTAACTCCCCTGAGGGTATATTTCGATATTGCAACCTATTTCATTGGCCTTTTGGAATCTATTATTAAATATTAAACATGTTATGCCGCACATATTCCGGAATAAATTTTAAATCAAGAAACGACGATATTATCAAAAAAATACCTGTTTCTTTAAATATATATTAAATAGACATTTATTTAGTATATAGAGTTTTAACTATTCAAAAAGGGAAAACAAAATATTTCATGGGCATTGCAGTTTACAGTACTTAAATTGGACATATGGATAGGCTGCATAATAACTCTTCAATTTCAAAAATAATTTTATAATTAGAGGTTAAACTATCTTTTACAATCTAAATTGAGCACTTTTAACATACACTCTCCACCTAGCATTGAACAAGAGACCTTTGTTAAGAGTGTAATAACAATATGTTTTATAATCTAACCTGAGCACTTTTAACATACACTCTCCACCAAGCATGGGACAAGACACCATTGTTAAGAGTGCAATAAAACTATCTTTTATAATCTAACCTGAGCACTTTTAACATACACTCTCCACAAAGCATGTGACAAGAGACCTTTGTTAAGAGTGCAATAAAACTAACTTTTATAATTTAAACTGAGCACTTTAAACATACACTCTCCACCAAGCATTGGACAAGAGACCTTTGTTAAGAGTGTAGTAACAATATCTTTTATAATCTAACCTGAGTACTTTTAACATACACTCTCCACCAAGCATGGGACAAGACACCATTGTTAAGAGTGCAATAAAACTATCTTTTATAATCTAACCTTAGCACTTTTAACATACACTCTCCACAAATCATGGGACAAGAGACCTTTGTTAAGAGTGCAATAAAACTACCTTTTATAATATAACCTGAGCACTTTATATATATACAGTCTTACTCAATAAGTTCTAATTGCACCTTCCCTCCCAAATTGTATTGTTACTGTGGTGTCGGTGTTATTCTCAGAAAATAAGGTCTTACTCAATAAGTTCTAATTGCACCTCCCCTCCTTAATTGTATTGTCACTATGGTGTCGGTTTTATGCTCAGATAATACGGTCTACCTCAATAAGTTGTAATTGTACCTCCTCTTCTTAATTGTATTGTTACTATGGTGTCGGTGTTATTCTCAGAAAATACGGTCTTACTCAATAAGTTCTAATTGCACCTCCCCTCCTTAATTGTATTGTCACTATGGTGTCGGTTTTATGCTCAGATAATACGGTCTACCTCAATAAGTTCTAATTGCACCTATCCTCCTTAATTGTATTATCACTATGGTGTCGGTTTTATGCTCAGATAATACGGTCTACCTCAATAAGTTGTAATTGTACCTCCTCTTCTTAATTATACCTCCTCTTCTTAATTGTATTGGTACTACGGTGTCGGTGTTGTTCTCAGAAAATATAATCGACCTCAATAAGTTCTAATTGTACCTCCCTACCTTAATTGTATTGATACTATGGTATCGGTGTTATTCACAGATAATACGGTATACAACAATACGTTCTAAGTATGAATTTTAATTACGTGGTTCAAAGAAAATTCTCTTCGTGTCATTTTCCTTGTCTTACCAATGCTTTATATAATAAAGTTTCAAATAACCATATGTCTTCATTTGCTACTCCAAATTTACTTACCATATAAAACCCATATTACTTACATCCTACTCTTACACCTTTTTAACTCAGAAATTGAAAAAAAAAGCTCATACAGCAGCTACAGGAAAAAATATGCACACCATGCTTAGCTATCTTATTTAATAATAAAGTTAAAGGGGGTGTAAATATATATTCCGTCGTTACAATTTATAAATTACCTACTATTTATTAGTTAATATAAACTAATTTTATGGGTTCTACAAATGATAGTTTATAAAAAATGTCCGTCTATTAGCCTACATCAGTTTATTATTTATATATTGTTAAGTTGGAGATGGTTGTATTGATCATTTCCGTTCTGGGATTGAGTAACTTTTAATATATATTTCGTAATTCACGTGATTATGTTTTATACGTGATATTGGCCACAATTTGGAAATTTTTACAATACATTTGAAATTCGGTTGCACTTGCTGAAAACGTAACCCCTATGACAAAGTGTGAAATATGTCGATTTTAATATTTACTAGTTTAAATATACTGAATTACTTCGTAGCGCCTTTATTGCAGTTAATTTGGTAAATATATTTTTTTAATTTTTGTTATTCACGTTTTACTGGCAAGAACGAAAGGTAAGTTTCTATAATTTATGGTTTTATAAAGAAATGAAGGGGAATGAAACTCTGAAAGAAATACGACAAACTCGAGGAAAGTATAAATGCCACTTGAGTTTAATTTAAATTTGATTTACAGTTATTAATCTTGAAAACATTGTGTAATGAAAATATAAAACATTAAAGTCACTTGCAGTAAAAAAAAGTTAGTCTGCTTAGAATGAGTTGGAAAACCATTATAGCTTCTAAGTGCAAGAAATGTGAATCGATCAAGGCAACAAGAGATATAGGTATGATTGAACGTTCTGATAATTTCTAGGAAGATCAAATAATAATCTGAGGAGGATAATTATTTATTTATTGGTAGAAGCAATGACGACCAGGTTCTAAGGGACGTAGGGTTGTTTATGGCGATAATTAGACAGAAATGGAATGAGGTAGATAAGTAAGATGTATATAATGATAATTAGTGGGGGTTTTTGTTGCAGGATTCGGTATGGAGATAAATATTGTCGTTTGTAAAGAATTATTAGACCCTCTATATAAAGTTATTTACAATTATTAATATGTATAGAGTGTATTTATAGAAATGGTGTGTTAGGATGAAGTATGATATAATTGTTTTTTTGGTTGGACTTATATATATATATATGTTATTAATTATATTTATGTAATTAAGGTAATTGCTAAATTTGGTGGAGTGTATTACTTGTTAAAAATCAAGTTTTTGTAGTTATTAGTTATTTTAAGAATTGTTATTTTACTATGGGGAAGGGTTATGTATATAAGGCTAAATGGCTGGAAAGCTGAGCCACGAAGTTTGAAATTCTTTTTTGTAAGAATGTGACCAATAAATAAATAAAAAAATAAAAGTGCAAGGAATGTGAATCGATCAAGACAACAAGAGATATAGGTATGATTGAACGTTCTGATAATTTCTAGAAAGATCAAATAATAATAAAGTAACGAAACAAAAATAAAGAAATATAACTATAAATAAAATAAAACATAACTTAATTGTAAATACAAAACGTTAATTGCATAAATATTAAAAACAATAATAATAAAGGAGGTACTGTAGATGAAACTCTGTATTAGGGATACATTAATCGGTATCTGGAGTGTATAAAATAGATGTGTCACCTAATATTGACCAAAACCAATACCTTGATCCACATTTGAATTGAATGAATACAAGTACCTTCAAAGAAAAAGATTCATAGCATACTGTAGACAGTTTTGTAGCTTCAGGTTCAAAATGCCCTAGTGTGAAAGGAGAAGAAGCATGTAATATGACATGCTGTAGTTGAAGTCACCAGAAATGGCCCATAAGATGGCAACAGAAAGCCTTTAATTTTTGTGCTTCAAATCATACTATGGAGATGACTAATCTATATAATATTATGTAAATCAGTAGTTTACACAAGGTTAGTGAATTCACTGTTAATAATTGAAATTGAAATATAATTTTTTTTTTGGAAGGAAAAATGGCGAAATCTTTTTGACCTATGGACCGGGGACTGAAGGTAGTGGGCGGCCTCTCTACCCCGGTAAAACCAAAACCTTCCATCCTCTTCTTCCTCCTCTGCCTGACCATCTTGCGACATTACTTCGCAGAGAAGAATTAACTACCCCACAGAGTCATCCACCATCCCATCGACCGGTTGGTCGAACACCGAACCTGGAGCTCTATCTCAGCTCACCTTAGCTGTTTTCCTAGTTTGCCCATAATTCTATGAATGAAACTCTCTATTGCCTTCCATTTTCCCTCTCCTCTATCATATTAGTCGGGGAAATAGGTGAACCAAGCTGTGTTGATGGCTCTTCCCTCTCCTGACTCCCCCGCTGCAGTAAAAGATCGCATGCTGTGCCGTGTCTTCTTCCGCTCCGCAATCTAGACAGCTGGGATCTTCTGATCTTCTAAATCCATGAAGGTATGCCCGGAAACTTCCATGCCCTGTTAATGCTTGAGTTAAGAAAAGCTCGTTTCACCATCTCCTCTGTTCATCCATTTTTTTAATATTAGGGATCAGCCTGTAGGTCCAGCGACCAGAATCCTCCTAGTCCCAGCTTTCCTGCCACATCCTAAGCAACCTGTCTCTTGCACCTCTTTTTATTTGAGACCCTGTTCTTTCTCCATTTCCTTTCTCATCATACGTCTCTCTCCTTTCCTCCGCCAGCAAATCGATAGAGGGTATTCCGGCCACCACCAATATTGCAGCTTGTGAGACTCTCTTGTATCCTGCAGTGATTCTAAGTACCACCTGTCTTTGTACTGAGAGCAGCCTTCTTCTATTAATTTACTTCCCCAGCGCTTTGACCCAGGCAGGTGCTGCATACAGTATTATTGAATGCACTACGCTGGCATATAACCTTCAAATATACTAATTGCAATATCCTCAACACGTTTTGACGCATGATGATTTATTGTTCATAAGTAAAACTTAAACATGTGTCTATAGTGACGAAATCGGACTAATTTTTAATATATTAAATGAGTCAAAAATTCTACTTGTACAACGCTTTAAATACAATAAACCTAATTTAAAAACGGTGTTATTGGTTTCTTCAAAGTTTAAAATATTTCAACATTTGTTACCATATCAACCTATTTTACAAAGTAATAACTTATTAATAATTAAAATAACCGTAAATGAATTTGCGGGAAGATAACCAATCAGATTATTTCATATAAACCTATTGGTATGATTATCCTCTTTTAGATTATGAAACTACCACAAAAACATTCTTATAATATAAACTCACGCATGTAATATATTCATTAGGTTCGGTTTATGGCTGCTATAGTGGTTATGTACATACGACAGTGACAACGATGATGGTCGGACGGCATTGCGAAAATTACTATATCGGTTCATAAGGCCATAAAAAGTTAAGATCAGTAGGTAGTAAAACGAAGGTAGTAATTTTTTTCGAATAACAAACATAACTTATACTTTATGTACTGTGTAATAATTATTAATAATTCACATTTTTCATAATATGAGAAAGCTGAAAATCGTCAACATTTATTTAAAAAAATTGTTTCCCAAAATACAGTGGATTAACAATGTAATCACATTTCATACGGCCACATTATCAATTAATTGAAGATGACTATGTTAAAGTAACTCAGATTATAAGGAGCGGAATTTTTTAAAAAATCAGAAAACAATACGAGAGATATAACGAAAATTCTAGAAGAAAAATTAAGGGAGGTGTATTATAATCCCCTTAGCAATCTGGTTTATTATAATCAACGTTTAATGTTAATTAATGCATATCTGGATATAACATGGATCATACAACTATATTTATGGATAATAGTTTGTACATAGGCGTTGTTGTCTAGATTCAGTTTAATATTGTTCGGCTTTGAACTAAAGTTAAAGATAATGGGGTGAACGCCAAAAGGGTTTTACTGTGATGCGGGAGTGGAGTTTATTAATGAAAAGAAAAGCCTATAAACAGCAAAACAAGCCCTGCAGTCAACAATTTTATCCTTCTCTTTTCCAATTATTACTGTCTATCCTTGAACTCGTATCCTTGCACAATGTGAGAAGTTATTAAAAAATAAAGAAAAAGAATGTAGAAGGATATTTCAACAACAAACAACATTAAATATTAACAATGATATTTGTCTTTAGAAAAAAAGTAATATTATATGGAGTTTTTACTTACCGTTAATTGTCTATCATAGGTGTACAACATGCATTGTAAATAGTGTTTGATTGCATCATGATGATTGTGCGAAAGCGAAGACTATAACTTAAATACTTCTACTTTCTGTATGTCCTATAACTAACGAACGAGTGATCCAATTGACACAAAAAGCGAATCAGTTAGGGCACAATCTAAAGAACGATCTGATGAGCGACGACAGTCGGCAGTGGAAACGGGAGTAGCTTTCACGACGACGACGACGACAACGACGACGACGGACGACGGACGACACAAAAGACGGACGATGGACAATAAAAATAATCACAATAGTAATAAATAAACTATATTACGGAGGCGACATTTTCATAATATATCCGTTTCAATTACACTTAACCTCAAAATATAAATTCTTGAACACATTACAAAACATAAAGTACATGATTGAAAAAATACAACAATAATATAAACACAAAGTAACAAACTATCAATTTAAATATATTTTCTCTAAAGCCATAAATAATAAGAGATACACATATTATAGATATACATAAATCTCTTAATGAAATGTTGATAATAACAAATTTTAAAACCAACGTAAGCACTCCGCTCGCAAGCAGGCACGCTCGCACGCATATCTAACCTAAAAGTCTTGCATCAAAAGTTTTGAACAAGTGTAAGTAACAATATTTCTTTTGGCGTATATTTAAAAGAACAAAAAGGTAACTTTTAGAATATGAACGATTAAGTCTCTTCCCCAATATTAGGGTTAGGCGGGCAACTCAACAATATTAAACATAAACCTTATTGAATGATAGCTAAATTAAAATGTCTTAATAAATGGTACAAAGAATAGGTTTCTATGTTAACCCTGTCAAAAATAGCAGCCCATCAATTTTAAATTTAGTAAGAATGCTAAGCACTTATTTTAATTTTTAAATTGAGGTTAGGTACTCAAAATGACATCCATTTACTTTCTAAAGCCAGGACTTTACATTTTTACTAACATATCTGATGCGAGTTGACTGGTATTTTCAATCCTTCTGAAATCTTCAAGGTTTCATGGTTCTGCTTCATTTCTTTTGAGAAACAACCAAAAGAAAAAGTCCGACGGTTTGAAGTAGGGTGATCGTGACTATAGAGGATCACGTTGATGTGATACAATTTGTTGATGGAAGATTGATGGTTGGGGCACCATCGTCTTGAAGTGGAAGATTGATTTTTTTGAACTATTAAATTTATGATTGGATCAATTTTATTGTGTAATATATTTAGGTCTCGGCTTTCAAATATTCATGTATAAAAATGTCCCAACTACAGAATTTCCCAAAATTCCTACCCGCAAATTATTTTTTTTTAAATTGCATATGTGCTTCCAGGATCCAGTGCGGGTTTTCATCTCACCAATATCGGCAATTGTGGCCTTTGAATGTTTCGTGATACCTAAAACGAAATGTCTTTATAAATGAAGAAGAGTGGTACAAATAACGAATTCATTTTCAGTATCCAGGTCACTATTAGTTAAAATAAAGTTTCTTACTTTGTTTGCGTCAAGTGACCTCTTTTTTGTGTTAGTGACGCATTTCGGGACTTTATCCCATCTTCAGAGACAACATAAGTACTTTACTCAACCGAGGTCGTCAAAGACTAAAATTATTTACACAAAACACATATATCACATTAAAAGTACGTTTAGATGTACACCTTCTGGCTACCGGACGGCAAGAAATAGTTGCTTCATCACTAAAACATATATGTGAAATAAAATTATTTTACTATCAATATGATGTAGTTCTTCACAAAATAGAATCATCATCGTTAATTTTCTGGTGAAATTGGCCTTTGTAGGGATGAAATTAATTGTTATTAACACTCTGTGTCTATTACTTATAGAAATTACCCACATCAAGATAGACTGAACGAACAATCTGATATGTGTTTATTATAAACTACCATAAAACTCCAATTTAAACTACGTCTGGCGTAACTAATGTAGGGCCAGATCGTGTGGTATCTTTTACACTAAAAGTGGTAGGTAATTTTTCATATAGTTAAATTTGCACTGTTAACAGGATTAACTGGGTACACGCTTCATGTCGATTTTTTCTACCTTCTCCATAAAATATAATCATCTCATTTTTTCTTCATTTGACCTGCATATTTTTTATGATGCAAAAAAAAAAATTAAAAAATCAGAAACAATATATAATCTACATGAAAAAACAGGCAAATATTTACTATTAAATTTAAAAAAAAATACCTCGGGTACTGAACTTTCGCCTCACATTGCAACAACTAATATTTGACTTGCTTTCATTATCTTATTACATCATATGACTAAAACTATTGATTGTCTAGCTCTGATTGTTCAACCTCAATGTCGTTTTGAGCTTATACAGATTTATTGTGTTTACTTATACATCACTACCTATACTTTTACTGACTGTCATTAATAGGAAACATATGGCCAGATTCAGTTTTTACCAGCATACGTAATTTTTTGTAGTTGTTATAAATTGACATTATCAATTTAGCTTACAAAGTACAAAAAATAAGACAATACTTCCCAAACAGCGATTTTCAGCAGAGTTAAAGTTATAATATATCAATTGTCAAAAAATCGGTCTAACACAATTTTATATTTTTAATTAGAAATATAAACAATAACATAAAATCAGCAATACTGCTGGAATAAAATCCATCATTCATAAAAACTAAATAAGTCATGTGACCTTTAGAATTGAAAAAATAAACTATAGAAATCGTAAGAGGAAAATTGGGGAAAAGTGAGGAGCTAATTCATTTAAGCCCAGACAAGTAAGCTATAAGCATTAAAATAATAAAATGTAGTAAAAATTTAATTAAAATAAAAGTAATTTAAAAATATAAATATATTAAAATCAAGAGCTTTATAAAAGACACAAGTGTCTTTAAAAATTATTCGTATATTTTTGTTAAAATAATAACAGGATGAAAGTTTAAATAATATATAAAAGTCTTTTAAAAAATGTATTTAAAAAACATGATTTTTTTTTAAAGGTGTGTATTATTTTAAAAATAAAACCTATCAACAACTGTATTTTAATACTTACATTTCCTAGTGTTGTAGTATGTTGAGCACATGAAAGAACTAAATGATATTATTATGTAGATGGTTGTTGCCTAACCTCAAAATAGTTAGCCTCGTTATGATACCTAAGAAAGACCACATTTTGATAAGAGATATCAACTATATTTTTAATAACAATTGCATATTTATTTAAAATAAATTAAAAACTAAAATTTATAGAACTATATTTAAATATAATTAAGATCCGATTACTAATAATTTTTTCATAATTAGAATTTTGATATCTATGAGTGTAAGAAATTTTGAAATAGTTTTACATGAAGAGAGTTAAAAAAGAATGTGTTTAGCGATGTAAAGAATTTATTCGAAAAGCATAAAAATAACATTTATGTATAATTATATTACTTTATATTTCATTGGTACAGCCCAGCAGAAATAATTAATTTTAAAAACAATTTTTATTAATTTAAAAGTTGAAATTAGCCTTACGGAACCTATAAAGTCTTACATAGTGTAGGTCAAAATTATGGACGAGAAGAGACTGTTTTTACTTTTACGAACTGCCATTTTGGATATGGTTAACATAGAAACCTATAACGTGGAGCACTGACCTTAATCAAGACCGTTAATTTGAGGTATCACTCGATGGAGGTTTGTTTTTAAGATATTTGAGTTGTCCAAAAAACCTCATTTTTGGTGGGGGGCAGTGAATCGTTCAATGTTATAAACGTACCTTCTTTGTTCTTATAAAACTACGCCAAAAGAAATCTATTTACTTAAATACATTCAAAACTTTAAAGGACGGGGGAATTTTAGGCCAAATGTTATATTCATACACACACATTCACTAAAGCTCAAAATGCTCGAGCACCAGAAACTACTTCTGTGATCGCAAGACCAATACTCTAATTATAAAACGGCGTTATTGAATGACTAATCACAATTTATTTGTTAATTCCATACGCTTCCCATTTTTTAACAAAAAAAAAGTATCAAAAAGATATAAAATTCATTTTTAAAAGTTGGAGAAATGACAAAACTTTAGATACAACAAAATATTTAGCTTTGAGAGCCCTTTAATCTAACATACAAGACCACTTATATTAATTAAGAAACCTTATGTATCAATCATAGAAATATACTAATTATTGGATTTAATACTTTAAAAACGATAATGAACCTTGACCAAAGTAAACTAAAAATGTTTATAACTTGCTTTAGTGTTTATTGAACATAGTAAGAGTGTTTGTGTAAAGTATGTTTTGTTCAAGGCCACCAACAGACATCAAATTTCATTGACTTACGCACACGTGTACCGTATCAAGATATAAACAGTTTGATAGCTTTTTTTATATCCTACCTAATAAAAACATGTAAACAGTCAAATTGATGTAAGGTTTTGGTGTAGGAAAGCGTCAAAACGTCAAATGATGCTATAAGAATTTTCGTGTGTGGAAATGTTTAGTAAATGGATGCAACTTTTACGATTGAATTAAAGACCAATAATTTATTTTATGAGAATAGATTCATACTAATTTACAAGGACGAAACTGATACTGTCAGCCTCTGGAATTTTACTACTCTCTTATCAAAATGTAAAGATAAACTTGTCATAGGCGGGAATTTGTTCATAAATGTGGAAAATATCACTGCAAATGTTTGTTTGGATATACATGAAGAAAAATGGAACGCTGGATGAAAAGGTGTCAATCAATTTTCGATCTTTAAATTGACTGTACTAAAGGTATGTTGAAATTTAGCGGAATTTTAAATTAAAAATTACATAAATTTCAAATTATAACTAAGTGTTACAATTAAAGTTAATATATGTATTATATAAAACAAATCTATCTATATAACAAATAATCTATCTGTGATAATTTCATTTTACAATATTTCGAAATAAAATAAATAGTGTAACAAATCTAGGATTAATGTAACCCGATTTATATCTGTGTTCTATATAAAATATAAATACAGTTTTACTATTGACAAACATATTTATAGCTGTTAATGTATCAGAGGGGGTTGAAAAACTAGAGCAATGCTCAGGGTGGGGGTTGAAAGGGGATGGAGTATTCCAGATTGTCTTTAAACATTTTAGCTGTCGTTTTATTGTTATCTCTGTCATCAATTACAAATTTTATTAAAGTTTTAAGATATACTTTTGTACAACAACATATTTGAGGTGTTTATTCTTTAAGATTCTCTTATTATCATTAAGAGAAAATCACGTGGTGAGAAAACAATTTTTAGTAGAATTAAATAAGTGATTCTTGCAGTGATGTCTGCCTTTCCTTTTCAACGTAGTTTGTTGTATGTGCCGTGTTGATTATCTGAAACTAGTGTGGATGCATTTTTATCAAATTTACGATTTCTTCTTATTTTGGTCATTTTTGGAAACTTTTTACATTTTTCTATAACTGAAAATTTGAGGGTGGCTGGAACAGCAAAAAAACACAATATTACTATAATATTTTAAAATTGTTTATACTACTTTAATAAAATTTTGCAAGAAATTAACCAATGAAAACCCGAAAAGGGTATTTTTTTTATGAAGTGCCTATACTGGAGGTGAAAAAGTTGCCGAAATAAAAAAAATCTTCCGTGAAGTTATAAAAAACACCTAATTTCTCAAAATCGGTTGTTCAAATTTAAGACGTGAATACTAATGGTTCAAACCAATTATCCAAACCACATGAAAAAAAATAGGTTCATAATAAATTTAAAATATATAAATCATAAGAGTTGTCATTATTAAGTGCTTATTAAACAAATACGACCTACGACTAAGTGGCATATGCGAAACAAACTTAGGCTCTACCTATATAGCATATCTGGGTGTATCAGACTACCCATGCCGCAGGTATAGTGAGAAAAGGAATCAGTTAATTTCCACTGAAACATCACTACATCGCACCTGAAGAATCTAAGGAAAATATTTATTTTCAAAACCCAGTGCCCCAAAAGACATATTATTTTGAAGTGGGGGTGGTTATTGAAGAAATTTCAAATGTAAACATAGATCATGTGATACATTAATTGAAGGTCTTATAAAAGTAAACATTTCAAGAAAATAAGTTTCGATTTACTTGCCCCGTTTCAAAATGTACGAGAATTTGGGTTTTGAAATTGTATTTACTACCAATAAAAAAAACGATATTTCTCTCAAACACCAATATTTTACTAATCATTTTAGATGAGATATCCTTTCTAACAATAAGTAATTTGGGCACGTTTTTACAAATTTTCCATCATTTAACACATTTAGAATATTAGATCATTGTAAGAGCCCATATATTAAAAATATCCAATAATAATGTAAGTCGTCTTGTATGTTAGATTTAAAGGCTCTCAAAGCTAAATATTTTGTTGTATTTAAAGTTTGGTCATTCCTCCAACTTCTTAAAAATGAATTTTTTATCTTTTTGATACTTTTTTTTTGTTAATAAAAAGGAAGCGTATGGAATCAACAAATAAATTATGATTAGTCATAATTATTCTAGAAAAATGTTGAATTAATAAATAAAAAACTGACTGAATGTTCTACTATTATTTAAAAAAATGAAACTTAGAAAATAACTATTTAAACTATTATGAATCTCAAAAATCTGATATATCCGTTACCAGATCATGCAATAATCAGATATATTCCTGGTTGGAACACCCACATCCTTGCCTATGAACAGTGTAGTAAATGTTTTGAGTGCTACCATTTTAAAGCGGAAAAATAACATTAAAACCTTGTGTATACAAATCTTTTAAAGGTCGTTTGGCAATGAACATTATTTCTAAATTTCAACATAATTCTTATGCGTTTGGACACTAAAAAAACATACGGACGAAATATAAATCAGGTTTCGGAGGTTTTTTTTAAAATAGTCCACAGTTGCGATTTGCCTGATTTTCATACATGGTGTGAACAAGGAGTATGACGAGCAGTTGTGAAAAAAAAAACATTAAATTCAAATTGTTTTTTTACAATTTTATCTCACTGGAAGTTTTTATGTAGTATAAAAGTTTCTCATCAACTAATTTTTGATATATTTTATTTATATTAGTATTTCGAGTTTCATAGGGTTACACGGATATAGTTTTTTTTCTTTTTACAGTTACTACTTCTTATCTTATGATATCCTCTAAAACCTGATATAACTTTCATGTAACTTGTATCTATGTATCAATGTTAATTTTAATAAAATATAAACATTATTCAGATAATTTACACTTTCATCGTTTTGGGTCACCAGTCATCGTGTCCAACCAGTTGTGATGGTAAACGTTTATTATAGGGTATAATATTTGTTTACCACTACATCTCCAACAAGGAATAAATTACAATTATAAAATAGGCTAAAGCACCCACAAAGTATTTAACATTTCTCCCTATGAGTAGTGCATTTTCAAGTGTAAAGTAGCTGTGGTTTGATTTATTATTTTGTCTATAAGTATTATAGTGTGTCGTGTAGTCGTGTAGTCGTGTAGCAGTGTAGTCGTGTAGTCGTGTAGTCATGTAGTCGTGTAGTCGTGTAGCAGTGTAGTCGTGTAGTCATGTAGTCGTGTAGCAGTGTAGTCGTGTAGCAGTGTAGTCGTGTAGTCGTGTAGCAGTGTAGTCGTGTAGCAGTGTAGTCGTGTAGCAGTGTAGTCGTGTAGTCGTGTAGCAGTGTAGTCGTGTAGCAGTGTAGTCGTGTAGCAGTGTATTCGTGTAGTCGTGTAGTCGTGTAGTCGTGTAGCAATGTAGTCGTGTAGCAGTGTAGTCGTGTAGTCGTGTAGTCGTGTAGTCGTGTTTACAAAAACTATTTATTTAGTTTATCGTTCATGATCTACTGTTCACAGAACCATATTCAGTTTAGAACGTTCTAGCTTGATTTCGTATTTTGTATTAAAAATAATACAAAGTTGATATTTCTTAGAACCGCTTTGTTTTCCTTTTTGATTGAGTGTCTATTACAGCATCGATATTGAAACAGGATACGAGCTTTTAGTGATTTCCCAACTCGGGCATTTCGCTACAATGATTTCTCTTCTAGGAAGTCATTTCAGTTTCATTTGTAGTTGTCTTTTCTTAGGATTAAAATCAAATAGTTAATCTTGTCAGTGCATCAGTTTCTACTTACTTATCTTAAAAGTCACAATTATAATCAAACTCATAGTCTTTGTTTAGACCTTTTATATAAAGAAAAATACATGTAAAATGAACTTTTAATTATAAAAAAAATAAATAAATAGTACGTTTAAAATTGACTATGCTTACCTGTGTCGCTAAATAATAGAACATTCACTGAAGTTAAGGACAGTTTTGGGAGAATGAAGTGATATTTAATTACATATTATGTAAAAACAAATATGCAAAAAAGTTATGTGATGGGTCAAAAAATCTATGTGGAGTTTTTAGAGATATTTCCTATTGTTGTCCCGTGAGTTCAAAACGTGATTTTTGGAATGATGTTTGTTTATTTTCTGGTATCTGTCGTCTGTACAGTACTCTAAAGGACAAACTGGTGAACAGATTTTAATCAAATTTCATTTGTGGGTATATTTTTTGCCAAATATCGATGTTTGTTTGCGACTCAAACTGAAATAAGAAAAAAAAAAAAAAAAAAAAAGAAAGAAAGAAAGAAAAAAATTACAGTTTTCTCAATTGTATGTTAAAGTTTTACATTTAATAAAAATAATTGCGATTAAATTTGTGTATAGTTCTGCCTACCCAAGAGTATAGTACAAGATATGTTCAAACTAGATCAATTCTTTAGTCAAACATGTAACAATAGGTATTTTGTCTTATTTATTTATCTTATACTTCAAATATTTTATGCTTTATATACATTTATCTAACAGTATAAAATAAGCATTTACCAATACCAAAGTACAACGATACATACACAATATATGTTGTAATAATATTAGTTGACATTGGAATTAAATTGACAATAAAATATTGGTAATAATGTAATATGATTATTGGCAACATTTGACATTTTCAATAGTTGTCATTTATTAATCAAAAACGGCAGTGCGACATTGGTTTACAATATAAAATGTACGTTTAACCAATATTGAAACAGAATATTTGATAAATGAAATTAATATATATTGGAATATTGTTTGTTAATGATTGGTAGTGCAAAATTTGTATTAAATTGACAATAAAGTATTGGTGAAAATATGTAATTTCATTATTGGCGACGTAAGACTCTTCCTATATTTGTCTAGTATCAGTTATAAAACGGCAGTGCGACATTGGTTTGCATTTAAAGCCAATATTTAATTGACGGTAATATTAAAATATAATATATCTACATTTATTCAATATAGTTTTTGTTTAGCCAACAATATTTGAAAATATTGGTTTAATATTGATTACCAAGATTGGACCAATATAACCAATAGCAAAAGATATATAACCAAGATAACCAATATTGGACTGACGGTATTATTAAAATATAATTTATCTACATTTAATAAATATAGTTTTTATTTAGCCAACATTATTTGAAAATATTGGTTAAATATTGATTGCAAGATTAGACTAATATTGTGCTAATATAACCAATATTGGACCGATTTTAAGTCAATTTGTGACGATACTTGGAGTATATCCTGTAAGAACTCGCACAAAACGTATTTGTTTTAAAATGCCTGTTTCTGAGTTACAGTTAGAAAAACAAATCAGACATGGTGCTGTTAAAAATGACCTATTTTTTTCAAAGTCACCTCTTGTGATATCATTCATATTTTATTGAAATGTGAAGATTAACGACCTAAAACTGTGAACAAAATGTCAATTAAAAAATATTACCATTCAGAAATAATATGCCCAAAGCATACATAAATCTTGACCGTCGTCATCAAAAACACAATGGTAATAATGGTACTTACGCTGGTACGTTTATGGAACAAGGGAAGTAAAGTTTAGGGTGTGTTTAAATATACATATATTTATGTAAAACATTGTCCATAATTTATATTCAGTTTTAGACTGACAACTACTGAACTGATATTTTTGCTGACGGATAGTATTGGTCGGTTTTGAATAGTATTTGGTTTTGAATATGAGAAAGTTTGTGCTAAGTTTATATTTAAAATATAGTCGTTTTGAGGAGTCGTGAATAAACTAATATCATAATAATATTAAAACCCACAAAAAGCTCTGTTATAGATTTGAATAAATATTTATCTGACTTTCATAGCTTCGTTCCTTTGCTTTTCCTTCATTTGGATGGTCTATCTCTTTTACACATCACTCACAAGAGCTGCGCTTCCAAATGGGAAATGTTAGGTTAGATGCCCCAAGAAGAACCATAAGTTCAAACTGGTGCTGTCAAAGTTGTCTTGAGTGTCTTTCAGTCTCTTTATCAAAGGTCTTCCTGATCGATGTATTCACATGCGAAGATCAGGAAACCTGTAGTTACCTCTTGTAGGTCACATTTCCTACACCACCATACACATCCTTCAACAAACTTTACCATCTTACTTCATGAGCGTAAGTGATGAAGACTTGTATTGCCAGCCTTTTGGAGGTGCTACAGAACAGCTCAGGTCCTAAGTCAGTTGACATTGGTAAAATTGTAGACGGTTGCGTGAATCTTTTTCGTCCTGGTATTCATCATTAGCTTATGTCAGCTTGTAAATCTCTACAAGCCAAGATTATTTTAAATCTTTATCAAGATACTTCAAACATTAAGTTAATATTACGAACACATCAGCTGAACGAGATATATGTCTCACTCAGTTGAACAAAATTCGACACATTTCACCTGGCTAAAAATATTATGTGAAAACCATCTAACCTTGACAAATGTTTTACCTCTTTTTGAACCAAAAACATGTTAAGTGTAAATTTTTATTGAGAATTATTGGTTTTGACCATATCCAGTGAACCAAAAGTTCAATTATGCAAAAGCTTACGTACATCATGACAGAAGCAACGTTGACAATAGTTGAAGTATATTTTACTCAACGTGTAGTCTAAAGAACCCTTAAGGGTACTATTATGAAAATTCTCAATTTTGAGTTAACTCAATCGGACGAAAGTCAAATTATACGAAAGTTAACGTAGTTTATAATACCGACAATCATCAATATATCTTTTAGCCATTTTCAGGTACCCGTTCCTAAATAATGAACTTTTTTTTTTTTAAATCGTGATTTTAAGAAAACTCACTTGGGTTCAAAGAAAACCCAATGTTATTTGGGTTCAAAACTGTCCCTATGGATTTCAGCAAACAAAAGTAAAATGTGACGTAAGTTATGAAAAAAGCATTGACTACAATCTTCGAAGTACCTTTTACACTTAATTGGGTTTTAAACAACCATTAGGGGTAGTTTTAAAAATCCTTGGTTTTATCAAATCCGGTCAAAAAAAAATTATACCAAGTATACGATATTACGAAATAAGCAAAAACCGTCAAGTCCAGTAAATATATAATAAAATTGATGAAGTGCTAGGTAAGTTACAAGTATAACCAAAATTAGTAGACGACGAAACTCTCACAAATTTTGAATCCTTGCTTTCAATCAAATATGGTATATATGTTTTTTAATGTACTTGAACTTTTGTATAATGTGACTTTTTCTTTGACTGTGTTTTGTAAAAACACCAAGAATTTAAAAATAAAAAACATTCATAAAGGCTCGAAAGGTGGTAAAAGACACTTCGGTGTTGCGTTTTATGTGTGTAAACAAATTACTATTTTGAATCGCAATTTATAAATCATTAAACGAGACAACTTTGTAAAAAAACATGGAGCTCTCTGATACAGATAGTAAAACATTATTGATGGATGAGCCATTTCAAAAACTCTAAATTGGAAGCGTAAATAAACATATAAATAACACAAACTGATCACATTAACCCTGGGTATCAGAAATTGATGGATGGGAAGATTCGACGATAACACATTATAAACTACACACACGCAAGTATAGGCTTACGCTTATCCTTGTGATTCTTTTATAGTGGACATTATTGGTATATCGTTACTATTAATATAATGAAATACTTTAAATGAGGGACGGTTGTTTAACTTTAAAATCTGTTATGAAAACTTTGTTAAATGGTGGATATTTTCAAATATGGCTGGTAACTTTCTAATTTCTTATGGGAACCACTATTTTTAAATGTTTTCAGATTATGTATAAGATTAATTTTTTTAAATATATTTAGTTATAGTTTGATAATTCTACACACAGGCGCTTAAAGTTTCGACAATTTAATGTTTGAAGTATTTTCAGAAGGTGATTTTCCATACTTTATATTGTCGAATCGTTATAAAAATGTAAGTAGCTAAAATGTAAAAGTCTTGGATGTGTTAACAGTAATGTAGACCTTCAAATAAAACAAATAATTGATTGGCTATTTAATTCCCTATTTAGCGTATTCCACACTATTACCTCACATACCTTATGAGAGTTATGCAAGTTTTTATTTATTACACAAATTATTTGTTGTATTTGTAGTCCTACGTTATATGGAAGAATTGTCTTCTGAAAATGTTTCAAAAGTGAAATGTTCGAATTTTAAGCGCCTATTGCTCCTAAACAAGTTAGTTTATCAAACATTAACCAATAATAAAATAGTGTTACCATTTTGTTCAGAATCCAAAAACACACGACATAAAATAGCGGTCCCTTTATGAAAGTTAAAGTTGGTAGCCATATTGGAAAATGGCGGCCATTTTTTAACGTTTTCAAAATAGACTTTTACGTCTTTTGTGTAAACGGCCCCCCATTTAAAGTTTTTTAATCTGGTTGTTAGTTTTCGATATATGAACAGTGGCTACGACGAAAGAATCAACCTGGATATAATCCCATTTTAAAATTATATAAGAAACTTCCAACTTGAAATTTGTCACTAAATTACACCAATTTTTACTTTTATGCCCAAGGATTACTGTGGTAATATACACAATAAAGAAACGAAAGATTTCCTAAACTACAAACACAAGAAAAAGAACTAAGATTATAATAAATCTAGATCTAGAATATATATTGTACATTTCTATGATATAGTTATCATCTTCAAGGGTTTACAGTAAAACTAAACATAAACCTAAAGCTAACTGCCTAGTAGCATTCCCCCGCTCTTAACGCTCTTTACAACCACAATTTACAGTTACATATTGTTAAATTTAAGAAAGAAGTTACATCTGTCAAGTTTTGGATAGTTTTGAAGGTATTTCGATATTTAAAGCTGAAATATCGAAATCTAAAACCAGATAAAGGGATTATTTTTCCGACTTGTCTTTGTTTTATAATAACTTTCATATCATGTTAGTAGATTAGTCTGTATTTGTTTGTTTCATATTATTCGTTTGGTGTTATTTATCTACCAATAACCCACGCCTTCTGGGCCTCAGTGTAAGGTCCAGCTACTACCAGGGCGCTTCATCTTAAGCCCGGGGCTTTTTCTTAAGCTCAGTGAGATTTAAAGCAAGTCTTATGGAATGATTTAGTCTATAGATATACAGTATTTATTTCAGTTTGTAATATTTCATTTATATATTTATAATTATTATAATTTTTGATTGAATTGATTTAGGAGTAATTTTCCAGTAATTTCACAGGGTGATAAGATTGAGTTAAATTTGTTATTTATATTTTCTTAGATCACCTGTTGGTTTGGTATATTAGTTTAGTGTATCAGATAGTCCATAAGGTAGTAAAGTGCATGCATTGATCCTTCTAAATTCGGGTCATTTATCTGAGACAAGAAATGCCTCTGTGATTGGCCGGTTAAGAGTGGGAGGACACTTAGCTTGAGGTTTATGTTTAGTTTAGCTGTAAACCACTATGGATGATGACTATGTCATCGAAAGGCACATCAGGGTATTATAATAAACATTCTAGATTTATTGATATCTTAGTTTTATTTCTTGTTTTTGTAGTTCTGAGAATCCTTGTTTTTTAATATGAAATAAAAGGAAAGTTTATAATCGGGGGAAAATGTAGCATCTGTTTATTGACTGATCTTTACGTTTAATGCCTTCCGTCCGTCGTCGTTGTCGTTATTTTGTAAACACGATAACGTCCACACATATTAAGCTAGAATATGGCTATAGTGTATTCATATAAAATCCTGTTAATATTATTTAGAAACATTTAATTGAAAGTTTCAAAATGGCGGACATTCAAAAAAGTTTATATGTTCATATTTCGTGTGTTACAGAATACAGAATTTAAAAAAAAATTGCAGATTTCAATTTTTCACGATGACAAATAGCAAAATTATGGTTAAAAATGTAATTTTGAAACCTAACTTTACGAAAAAATGAAAATTCGTACTATTTCCATGTATTAACTTTTTGAAAGCTGATTTACAAAGCTTTGCGAAACTTCATCGGTCCCCCCCTTCCACCAAGTTAAAAATAATTTCATTTTGGAAAATAAGAAAGCTTATTTAATTGTGATATACCGCACCCAATCTCAGAAATAAGCTAAACTTCATAATATTAAAATGAAATCAAATGTTTTCATTATCTCAATATAAAATTCAATCAAATAATACTTCTTAATTACTAAAGCAAGTCATTTATCAAGCAAGAGATAACAAATTTAATTAAATTTTTGGTGTAATAGTGTCTTCATAAAGTCTTCCAAACTTTTACAGATTAATTTACAGTAAGCTCAGAGCTGCGGCCTGCACTGGTATTCATTATTTATAATTACATTGGGGAATGATTTCGAATTGATTTAAAATTTAAAATATATTATTTAAAAATTTAAATTATCCTGAGCACGCAACTTAATAGCACTAGATGAGTTCGGCAAATATCGTTATTTCAGCACACACAACAAGAAAAAGAAATGTTGTATGATATCTGGTAGAATACTCAAACTGCAACAGAATACCTAATTTACAACTTTGCGACATATCAATTTGTAAGTCATCATCTTTATTTCTTACGTGTCCACAAATCATCTTGGTACTGAACTATAAGACAAGACCAGTTCTTCATGTAAATAACAACAGGAAAACAATATAGCCACGTCCTAACGTAATACCACCATAATATAGACTATGAAATAGAGCTTTATCAAATGCCTTACTCAACATATAACAATAATAATATGATGCTATCATGAATCAAATTAAGTATTCGTTGCGCGTTTTATTTTATTTCATGATTTAAGTTTCCACAATTGTTTCCCATTTCAAATGAATTACAATTAGCATTTCACCGTACTGTTTAATATGTATTTTGATAAAGACTTATGTGATAGGTAAAAGATAAATCTACCCTTAGTTTTGTTTACGGTACATTTATTTTGAGGTTCACATATATTTTGATTTTTTAAGTCAAAAAAAGTTATTTGTGGAACAATGTCTGTCGTATATGCAAACGGAACTCAAATACATTAATCGATTTGAATCAAATTGATGTTTTGGTATATTTCTACCATACATATAAAGGACATTTTTTAAAACCCATTTTACTATAACCACGAATTTATGGATAACTCTCATAAAAAACACATAAAATGATCAAAATCGGCCCTAATCTTTGCTCACGTGTAACGTCTAAGGATTGGAGTGAAACTTATTGATCACTATCTCTTCAAGATACCTGTTCGTACGTTATAGGTAAACAAACCAAAAATCGACCATGGAGCTGTTTTAAAAGTTGTAATTTCTTAAAATTGTTTCCGTTAATTTAAATCAATTTTGGTGAAATTTAAAGATTAATAACCCAAACTAGAGTACAGAATTTCAAGTAATAGACAATTATAAGTAAAGCAAGAATACCTTATTTAAATTTATAAATATTATAAACGTAATCTACTATAAATAAGACGGGGTCCATGGTTGTTACTGACAACTACCGAAAAGAAATTTTTCGCGACAAATTGTTTTGTTTGGTTAGTTTTTCGAATGAGTGGTGGATAGAATTTGTGCTAATTCACAGTACAAATGTAATGTTCTAATCATAAGATGTACACGATTTGCAGGTTTTGACGTAGCTTATTGTACTTATTAAATGTACTTTACAGTACTGATAATAAATTTCCGGGCACTTAATAAAAGAAATCATAATAATTTTTTTACTGATTATAGACAAGAACTTTATATATAAAGATTAATGATCATATGATGCTTTATTTAAAGGTTTTGGTGATACAAGCGAAATAACATAAACCAAATGAAATTCCAAATATCCGAACCAAATTTAAACCCCAACAAGTGATTGTAGTAAGATAGTTAAAAATAAAAATCACTTATGTTTAGTTTATGACGATAATTTTTGAATAAGAATAATTATATTTTTGATTGATACAAATTTTACATAAATAAATATTGACCTAGACTTGTGAGATAATATGAGATAGTAAAAAACTTGAACACAAGATCTCATTATCTTTACGTGTTAGAAATTTTTCTATCTAATATTATCTCACAAGTCAAGCTCAATATGTATTTATATATATGTCAGTAGTGCTGAACCTGCTACATGAGTTATAGTTTAATTATTATATCTCATGTATCACTGAGGATGGCAACTTTGTCGTTGAAACGCGTTTGATTAAGTAAACGTAATGTTTGCGACATCTCGTGGTAGAGTTTTTTCTACCGATTGATACAAAAATAAAGATTCTTAGGCGGCGTCCTAGCTGGGCTGCGAATATTCGGTCCGACTGCGGAAATGTGTGTCCACAGTGGGCCTTGCTCCCACCGCACCTACTGCCGACCGTTCTGTTGACTAGAGCCAGTGTCACCATGTTATCCGTAGCGAAAAGGTGTAGGCTCCTGATGTTGGAGAGCTCGTAATTGAAGTTTGATTCCGTAATTACTGAACACCCTGTATAGAACTAATCTTAATTTAACTTACTTGGTATGTTCAATGTATCCGCCACCGAAGTCCAAAGCCGGTCACTCATCAGTCTGTTATGGTATTGCGGGTGTTGTAAATTCCATAAACTAGGGTGCTTTTGCATCTCACTTATGATAAGCTCAGCAGACATTGTACCTGTGTTCTCTCTCCAAAGTACACAATCGCACTGCCGCTCCGACGGTCCGTACGACCAAAGACAAACATGCTGTGGACGCGCCCACGCTTCTCTATAGGTTAGACATTTTTTGCTGCGGTGGATTCGCACGGTCGGACTGACGACCGAATTTTCGCCGTCCAGCTAGGACGGGGCCTTATTGCACAGGGATTCCTAAAGGGATAATACAACGTGTACACCCCCATAAATTTTACTTACAGCGGTCATTAGATCCTACTCATGTTAACCTTTTTTAACAATTTAGACACACTATATACGAAAAATATTAAATCGGAGACATTATAAAATCATTACTATGATTCGATATTTTCAAATAGTTCAGCTTAAAGTAATGTTTTCCCTGTTTTTGTATAAATATTCTTATTCATTATTAAAAATTTAAAATTCGTGTTTCTACAAATTGAAGTTTGGATGCTTATTAACAAATTCACGACTATTACATAAGTTTTCTTAACATTTGGATTAGGAAGTGACTGTATGGTTTAGTTTGGTTTTGTTACTATGCACGCTTAATATATAGTTAAAAGTGTTGTTATGTTTTTTAATTATAAAAGTGACAGTCTCATTCCTCAGACACATTGTCCTGCTGACACTTCATTCTTCAACTATAGACAATGGTTTTGTGATTCTTCCATGAAGGTTACGAACAATTAACTATCTTGTACACAACTGTTCTGCTATTTCCTTAACGTAGTGTTACTGATGTTTGGTTGTTATAATTTTTAATTTTGTATTTAAAAAAAAAAAGATTATATTCATTTTCTAATTTTATTTATAATTGAAGTTATAATGGTATAAAGAACTGTGATGGGTGAATATATCAGAGTAAAATTGTTCTTGAATATATCTCCTTTTTAAGAAGATTTAAGTTAGTAGGGTAATCTTAGAGAGAAAAAAATAGGTTGAAAAATCCGTATGCCTATTTTTTAAAAAAATCAAATTTTCGTATTTCTTTAAATAATTCTCCATACCAAATATTATTTTGATAAAATGCTTTTATTTCCATAATTGGGGTTAAATACCAATTAAAAAATATAATTGGTGAAATGGTTTCTTATACATGTATAACGAAAAGCAAGATGTTACCGAAAAAAAAGGAAAATATCGTGAGACATAGTAATGGACATTATAACGTGTAAAACGAATAACAACACTTAGTTGAGATACCTTTAGATTTCAGTCTGTCCTTCCACATGTGTTAGTTTACAAACATATTTTCAAATCCAGATTTATTTTAAATATCCATTTCAAATGAGGTACATAGCTGTAAAGGTTGTACATAGGGATGTCTTAAATCTGTACTGCGTAAAAATAAAATTTAAGTTACAAAAATAAGAATAAAAAAATGTCAGCTTTTTCATGCTAAACATCGCTACAGTCTTTGGCTTAACGAAAACATTACCAATATAATCAAAGTTTTAAAAGTTACCAATATGGGCTCACAAGCCTATACTGCTAATTTAATACTACCCAAAACTGGCCCACATTAACCAAATTTGAGACTGCCCACGAATATCGCATTACACAAATTTCCGGGCACCTAGCCTGCTTTTCTGAGACTAAAACAAATTAAAACAATGAGCGGGTTGAAAGTTAGACCAAATGACTTGTTATTGACTAAGATTTAAACTTCAATATACGAACAAATACTCGAGAGGTTGCAATTTCCATCAGATTATATTCAATTTTGATTTGTATTTACGTTTTCATGAAGAGTTGACGTGAACACACAATTAATAAATTTTAAAATGGTCCAAAGTATAATCTCAAATAATGAATTGTCTGTTATAATTTATTACTCCCATTGTGTGCAATAATTCATTTTGTGTAATTCTTATAACTGGATCCCACGATGTTTACAGGTGTTTTAATGAAGAAGGAGAAACCCCAAACCACAAAATAACACAACTACACCAAACTGTGTAATGCGTTTAAATTACCCTATGTACATTTCGATAGCTCTGAAGATGATAGCAGAGCTATCGAAATGTACATAAGGTAATATAAACGCATTATGCAGATTTGTGTAGTTGTGTTATTTTGTGGTTTGGGGGTTTTCCTTGTTCATATACAATCACCACATTGCTCTAGTGATTTATTTAGGTGTTTTATTATTCTTTGCATATGATTTTTACGTAAAATTGGATAAATAATTTAAAATTCTACTGTTTATTTTAGTTTTATCAGTAGATGCTACCTATCTGTAGGACCTATATGAGCCTAAAATATCTCATTTTGACCGTCTTCGGGTGGTTTCCATAATATATTGTCAAAATAAAGATTATTAAACAAGAGGACACGTACACAAAATTAACGTCTAGTCCTTCAAGGTTACGCAATGCGCACTGATATAGGCATAACACAGCGAATCATGTGGTACTCCATGCTATGTTGCTTAATGAATATTGTGCATGCATTTAGAGCATACTTGCAACGGCAACACAATTTTGCAAGATAAGATTTTAATTAAAACTCCAATTTATTAATTCGTATAAGATCAGATAATAATTACGACGCTTGATTAAAACCATTTTAGCAAACATTTTTTTTTTAAATTTTCTAATTATCTATAAATATCATAAAATCGTGCATATAATTTAAATCGTGTTTTGGGGCATTATAGTTTGGATATCTATGTACTAATTTCCACCTACTAAATCAGTTTATCTGTAGATTTCGATATGAAAATGTTAAGATTTCAAACGACTCTATGAAATATTTCGTCATTGTCTTGGAAGTTTGAACGTCTTGGTATATTATTACAAATGTTATTTTTCGAAATTAAATTGAGAAAAATAGGAAAAGGAGATTTTATTTTAAAATAACATAATAAGAAGAGTATAAAGAAGGATTGAACATTTAGATATGTCGCTCCATTTTCAAATCGTAAATAATTGATTAAATTATATCCGTCATGATTAATGTTTAAAATAAAATATATCAGTGTTACCTTTGACATTTTGATAGTAACTGATTCGTGTAAAACCTCTAGGATTAATATAACCCGATTCACAAGTGTATATACGTTTATGAAGTATAAAAAATGTTTTATTCTTGGCAAACCTATTTAGAGCTGGATTTACCAGAAGGGGATGAAAAGTAGGGCAGTGCCTTTGTTAAGGGGATTTGGTGGTTGAAAGGGGATGGAGTGTTCATTCCTAGCTTCGCTTTAAACGTTTTAGCTGTTGTTGCATTTTCCTTCTTGTTGTCAAATACAAATTTCATTACTTATGAATTATCCGCTATGTATATTTTATAAGAGATAAGTTTGATGTATTTAGAAGGGTCTCTTCTCATCATATTGTTGTGAATTTTGTAGTAAAAGAAATTAATAAATAAATATATATTTAAGCAACACTTATGTCGTTTTTGTCGGTGCCATGAACTCATCCAGAAGGTATTAAAATTTTACTGAAACGTTGTTTAAAGTTTTTATTAAGTAGATAAAATTAAGTTTTTTTTTTTACTTTAAATTAGGACACATATTTGAGTAATTATCTTCATATTTAATGATAATTTGAACGACATAGGTCAATTTTTTGAAGGAGGCTTTTATAACAACGCCATGAACGAAAACCTTCCAAATCGCTATATTTGGGAAAACAAGGACCAGTCAGTTTAGTTTGGTGCCTTACAGGCCATATTTTAGCAAAATTTGATCCGCATAGTTAGAGCCAACTTTTACAATCGAATTTTTAGTTTTCGTCGTTCCTAACAAAATGTAACAAACGCAGTATCAAGTAAACAATTTGACCATCACACAATTCTTTACACGTAATTGAATCTCGACAGTGTATCAGTTATGTCGAAGGTGGGTGATAATATTTATACACCGGTCAAAAGTTTTGATGGATCAATAATTTAAAAACACACTAAGCCTCTAGGAACTTACAAATAAGGTGTGTCTTGAAATATTAAACCATTGTAAAAATCGTTGTAATAAAATGAATAATAGTTTCAATTGCATTACGCAAAAAAAACCAATTCGAGATGATATTTATAATTAACTGTAAAATCCATGAAATGTAGGTACAGGTTAATCCACGAAGAATCGGGAAAAAAAAACAGATTGTGTTAGGAAAAATAAAGAAATATATTCATATAAACGTAGGTCCAATTACGCTTAGTGCCTCGTCTATACGACGTTTTTGTTGTTTTAAGAAAAAAAACCTTGAATTATATAAGATATTGAGTTCAAGTTTGGTAAACGCATTTTTAATGTTACGAGGAAAACTAATTTTATTTGTCGTTAAAATAATTTTCAATACTTTAAACGTCCGCCATTTTAAATATACATCACATGAAGTCTTCGTTTTTAGTACACTTGCAAAAGTTACATGGAAAGTGGTAGTAATTCTGAACTCAGTATATTATTTATTTATAGTAAAACAACAATTGGCGAATATACGAGAAATTATGCGTTTTAAAACCTATGTTGATATGAACTATATACTTAATTTTTATCAGTGAAACACATCCTAAAAGTTTCTCTGTTTCCTCCTAAGTCACCCTGTACATTATTTTGATAGTTTTACATAATACTATCTTCTTTGTGTGTTGCTCTTTGAGATGATGAAACTATCACAGAAATTTTCTCTCGAAAATTCTCACAAGGAGAAGTCAAGAGATTACGTCAGCTGACTGAACATTAATCTTCATTTTATTGCTCTTCCTTTTATTGCACAAATTATTAATTTGTTTCTTAAAGAGTTTTATGATATGTGTACGATTAATCATTTTAATTAATTGTCTATTTGGAATCAAAATATGCTAAAGGAGAAACTTGCTCGGCACAAACTGTGCCATTTACAGTTGACCTAGTTAATTTGTTGAAAACATCTGTGCATTGAAAGAACAATAGAAACAAGTTACTCCTATAATAAGACGGTTTATCCCGCGTTTCACTGTTCTGACTAAATATAAAATTATTTTGGAAATCTCAGAGAATTACTGCGAGGTGCAGAATACCAAGTAGTTTGTTAAAAGTGTAAGTAATCCTACTACTGCTCATATTTAAATTTAACTTACATTGATGAATTTATAAAAATCTGAATTAGGTACGTTTTAGAGTAAACAACAGGGAACAAAACAATTTAACTGTTATAGAATCTTGTTGAGCACTGTGGTGAAATTCACAATAATGATTCGAATTTACCCCTAACCCCAGTCACTGGAATCTTTAAAATAAAACACAATTATTTGATTAATTGTTCTTTATTTATTTTTTCCACTAAATGCCCTGATGTACATTTCGATAACATGGTTATAATCATCGGTGGGTCTTGCTTCTAAACTAAATCTAACTTACATATCTACTAATAAAATAAAATAAAACCTAAAACTATAATAACCTATATAATATCTTACAACTAATTGAATGTTACATATGTATTCAATTAGTTGTTATATATATATATATATATATATATATATATATAGAGAAAGAGAGAGAGAGAGAGAGAGAGAGAGAGAGAGAGAGAGAGAGAGAGAGAGAGAGAGAGAGAGAGAGAGAGAGAGATATTAACGTTCTTAGTAATCTAGGGAAAACACAGATGTAATAAATTAGGTATTCACATTATTTTGTATTGTTAGGTTTATAAAGACTTTTGTAAGGAGTAGGCCACTTGTCCTCATTAGCTTTGTTAGAGGTACAGTTATCTTTTACCCCACTCTATAGTTCAAAGACATATAACAATAACTTGACTAAGGGCTAGCCCAAGCCTCTATCTTACTGGCTAACGGATCTGTGGAGTGAGAGGAATTTTAGCTTGAATTCAGGTTATTATAGTTTAAGGTTTAATTTTATTTTATTAGTAGATATGTAAGTTTAGATTTACTTTAGAAGCAAGACCCTCCGATGATGATAACCATGTTATCGAAATGTACATCAGGGCATTTAGTGGAAAAAATAAATAAAGAACAATTAATCAAATAATTGTGTTTTATTTTAAAGTTTCCAGTGATTTTGGTCAGGGGTAAATTCGAATCATTAACATAACTGTTATTAAATAATAATATATTTTATATTGTTCAATCATTTAACTAAAAAAAGTTATAAAGTGCAAAAAACATAAAAATGTAGTCAGTTTTAAAGGTTTTATTTCTTGTTCAAAGAAGAATTTTCGTTTTAAATTGTTTTTGAATGAGTGTTAGTTCTTCTTCGTTTATACCATTGTATTTAATACTTCAGTCTCTATTCTTTGTCGAAATATCCACGTCCATATCTTAGAATTGTGCTGTAATTGTTTTGAATGACCGCCATTTAAGACAGAACATTTCAAAAAACCTTGTACGTAAATCGTCTAGCCTAGAAATTTAATTTAAAATTACAAAGCGATTAATTGGTGTGTTTGTCCCTAACTGTGTAACAAACGTACATACATATATACGACATACAAAATGGTCGAATTAAAACAAGACCTCCTTCCCTCAATGAAGTAAGTTTAGGGTTTTCTTATGAGCAAATTTTCAAGATGTGAAGCAACGGAAGAAAAGCAGAGCGTTTAAAAATGTAAAGATACAATACAAAAATGCAGGGAAGATATGTTAAAGAAGAAAACGAGCATGAAAACAACAATATTTATTTTAAGAGAAAATTAAAAAGTCTGGGTTAAAATGTATCTATATCTCATCTCACACATTTAGGCTTAAAGCAATATAAATTATGTTTATATTGCAAAATAGAAAACAATTATCTCTTAACTAATCAAGGGAACTATTAATTAAATTAAATTATCTGTTCTAATTTTATTTCTCCTTTTATACTTTTTATATTACTTCTCATAAATCATATTCTTTATTCAATTAGATGAAATACATTTTAAACTTCAGAGATTTAAATAGCGGCCGAAATGGGAAATTTTTAATATATTGGTCAATTTCATTTATTAAATTATTAACGCCATATTTTTGTGGCGTTTTTGACTAGAACGTGTAATTTAAAGACTTTTAATTAGTGTATATCTTTTAACAAACCATCACTGTGTAAAGGTCCGAAAAAGTTTGGTGCATTTTTGAGAAGTGATTTACCAAACGTTCCATTGTTGGATCAAGTTAATAATTTACAGTAATTAAGTACAGTTTCAAGTATCCGTCATTTTTTTCAACATGACATCAAATATGTTGCAATATTATCTTTTGAATGGAACTTCTAGTTTTAGGTCTTTTTATTCATATGTATTATCCGATAAACTCAACCATTTAGTATTTAAAGGGGCTGGAAATATCAAAAATATGCTGTTTCATTAATTTATGTTAGGAGTGTTTTCGCAAAATATATGAAAATTAGATCCAATTTACTGTACTTGTAAAGCACAAGTCAAACATTAAATAGCCAGAGAAACGTAAACAGTGATACAGTTTTGGAAGTGATAAGGGGTAAAAATGTACTTTATTTAAGACTTAGTTATGATAATTATAATGAAATTACCAACTAAAACAATATCAAATATCATTTAATGCAAAAATATTTATTACCTTAACAACTTGAGTCATACTTTAATTAATGACTTTTGTTTTATAATTTTAAATAAGTTTTTATCTACATCACAAATAAGTTATTTAAATCTCAGATCCGCATTGGTATTAACTAGTACATAGTAATCCTCCTAGATTATGCCCAATTAAATTTTTAACGTGATGCAACAATGGAAAGTACGGAAAATAACCTTCCAAAATTCACCAAACTTCAAATTTGAGACTGAAACGTTTTGTTTTATCAAAACATACTCAATAATAAAAAATCTTAAAATTACACGTACTACTAAAAAACATCAAAAAAATATGGTATTACTATTTAAAAAACTTAGTTGGGTACCATATTGGAAAATGGTAGATACGCTTGAAAACTGGGAAATTATATAAAAGTAAGGAAGGTTTCCATTAAAAGTTTGTTGTATTTTTTGTAGTTTTAGAGATTCAATAGATGCTATCTTGAGTTAATCACTCAGTGTATATTATCACAAAGTAAGATCATTAACCTTACATTAATTCACTAACGTTATGTACATTTATCCTATAAAATTTCAAGTACGTCAGCAAAAAAATAATATTTTAAGATTATCTTTCGATTAAAAATATCGTCATAAGGTATATTATAATATGATGTATGATAAAATGAAGCGTCATAAAATATATTTTATTACGTTTATAACTATACTTTATTGAGGCTATACAAAATATCCCTTTACTAATGTCTTTAATATATATTAATTACCAAATTACAATGTTTGATATTCAAGAATATTATCTTTTCATGACCTCAATATATCGTGATCTCTTACTTTTCATTGTAGTGTAAGCACGTGCTTTATTCTTTACAAGATGTTTAAGAACCTTCATTTAGAAAGATATCTATTGTTTTATGAATTAAGCAGTTTGAAGTGGTATGCCAAATGAGTTAATTCCTTCAATAATATGTATGGAAAGTTAGGTGTATTATATCTATGAACCAACGGAAATTATTGTCAGATCCTTCTTAGACTTCTTATGAAACACATAATGTCCTTGGGATCATGACCTCTAAAAACTTCAAACCCAACCTTTTTTTTTTTAAGGAGACAAGGTTAGGAAGTCCAAATTCCTTTTGCCATCTAACTCTCACATAGAACAATAATGTGAAATAATATAGATTACAATATTTAATAAATAATAATTTTAATAGATTACATAAAATATATAACATTTAGAAAGTAAAAATTATAGTAATTCATATATATATACCCTGTCACTTTTGACTGAGTAATTGGGAAAAAACCACACTTAAGTAATGTTTACTAGGTATAAAAATGTACTTTTTTAGGTATAAGACAACGTTGTTACCATTTCCAAAGTGGGGAATTTTAGGAGAGAGATAGAGGGGAGAGAGAGAGAGAGAGAGAGAGAGAGAGAGAGAGAGAGAGAGAGAGAGAGAGAGAGAGAGAGAGAGAGAGAGAGAGAGAGAGAGAGAGAGAGAGAGAGAGAGAGAGAGAGAGAGAGAGAGAGAGAGAGAGAGAGAGAGAGAGAGAGACTACAGTGTCTTAAACAAAGCTTGGGCGTCTGTTTTGTGTATAAATTTATGCACCGGCGTATTTTTGATTAAATATCATTTTGGCGGAGACGTTTGTAATAAAATATCGATGGGGAAGATTCTAATCGAATTCGTGTTTGTGCCTCTGTACTAATGTATTTCTGTGATCTATATGAAATGAAATACCATGTATTTTTCACCATACAGAAGCAGACTAAGCTTGGCAGAGATTTGAGCTGGATATGTCACAAATGCTGTATCTCAAAACTATTTGACAGTAATTGCGATTTTATTTTCACATAATTACAATGTGAAAAATAGGTTGATTTTTAATTTTTGACTTTAGGCAAAATTCCTATTGATCATAGATTTCAAACCAAACCATCTTAAAAGGTAAATCTGTTTCAACCTGCGTTATCAAACAACAATATTAATAAAAGGTTATTCATCAAAATTAGAATAATCATAAAACCAATTTGAAGTTAGATTTACTTACAACTAAATTCATAACAAGAAAAAAGATGTTTTTTGTGTCATTTACTCTTCAACATTAGCCGAGTGTTAAATTGTTCCTATACCAACTGAATTTGTTTAGGTAAGAGTTTGTTTAATATAACATATTTAGTATCATTATTTATAAACTAAAAAACATGTTCCGCTTCAGTCTGTCAATTAATGATGATCTAGTATTTTCTAAAAATCAAATCAATGAACGAATTTTTCTCTCCGCAGTTAATTTAGTTTGATGTTTCGTCAAACAGTAAACTCTTGGTCTATTTAAACATCGTTAAAATAACGGAGTCACTAGATCTAGTGTCTGTATGTGTATTTACAAGAGTCTGTTATATTGGAGACAAGATCTATGAGTCTTAATTAAAGTCACTGTTCTAATTTTCAATAACTGGATTCTTATCAAGTAGTATTAAACAATTAAATAGCTCTCAACGTTACTATACGTCAACAGCATTGCTTGTCAGTTTATTTAAATGGTTAAACATTTGTATTCATTTATTACTTGCAGGTTATGTGGATTTTATTGACGGAACGAAGCGAGTGACTTTTTAACTCTACCATTTGGTATTTCAAGTGATTGTTTCGTAGGTACAAGCAATCGCGTTTATACGACTAATGGTTATGAAAAAGGTTCTTTGAAACTAGGCCACATGATAGATATACAAGGTTGATTTTATATTCCGATTTATAATAACGACAATTTCAAACAGTTGTTCCACTTTTTCAAAACATAGATGTGAGTGCTTCGATTAGGAATACTCTGTAGCTGATATGAATGTAGTAAATATAATAGATTTAACAATAATCGTACAAAAAGAAACTACAAATTAATGAAAACATTCCGTAGGATTTTGTTTTGAAAATTTCTTTAAAACACCATTACAGTGAAATATAGTACAAGTATTGTAATAGTAAACAAATTACGACCTCTTATTTTGGGCTGATCTCCACGATTCATGGCCTCAAGAAACCTATGTGATTTTAGACATGCCACCCGTCGTCGTAACTCGTTGTCGTTATAGTTGTCATAGCTTGTTGTTGTCGTTATCGTCGTCGTAGCTTTATGTTGTCATTATTGACGTCGTAGCTTGTTGTCGTTATCGTCATCGTAAGTGGTTGTTGACGTTATCGTCGTAGTAGCTTTATGTTGTAGTTATTGTCGTCGTAGCTTGTTGTCTTTATCGTCATCGTAGTTTGTTGTGGTCGTTATTGTCGTAGTAGCTTGTTGTCGTTATTGTTGTCATAGCTTGTTGTTGTCGTTATCGTCGTCGTAGCTTTATGTTGTCATTATGGACGTCGTAGCTTGTTGTCGTTATCGTCATCGTAAGTGGTTGTTGACGTTATCGTCGTAGTAGCTTTATGTTGTAGTTATTGTCGTCGTAGCTTGTTGTCTTTATCGTCATCGTAGTTTGTTGTGGTCGTTATTGTCGTAGTAGCTTGTTGTCGTTATTGTCGTCGTAGCTTGTTGTCGTTATAGTCACTTTTAACTTGTTGTTGACGTTATCGTTGCCGTAACTTGTTGTTGACGTTAACGTTGTCGTAGCTTGTTGTTGTCGTTATCGTCATCGTGACTTGTTGGTGACGTTATCGTTGCCGTAACTTGTTGACGTTAACGTTGTCGTAGCTTGTTGTTGTCGTTATCGTCATCGTAACTTGTTGGTGACGTAATCGTTGTCGTAGTATGTTGTTGACGTTATCGTTGTCGTAACTTGTTGGTGACGTTATCGTTGCCGTAATTTGTTGTTCACGTTAACGTTGTTGTAACTTGTTGTTGTCGTTATCGTCATCGTAACTTGTTGTTGTCGTTATCGTTGTCTTAGCATGTTGGTGACGTTATCGTTGCCGTAACTTGTTGTTGTCGTTATCGTCATCGTAACTTGTTGTTGTCGTAATCGTTGTCATAGCATGTTGTTGACGGTATCGTTGTCGTAACTTGTTGTTGTCGTTATCGTTGTCGTAGCTTGTTATTTTCGTTATCGTCATCGTAACTTGTTGTTGTCGTTAACGTTGTCGTAACTTGTTGTTGTCGTTATCGTCATCGTAACTTGTTGTTGTCGTTATCGTTGTCGTAGCTTGTTATTTTCGTTATCGTCATCGTAACTTGTTGTTGTCGTTAACGTTGCCGTAACTTGTTGTTGTCGTTATCGTCATCGTAACTTGTTGTTGTCGTTATCGTCATCGTAACTTGTTGTTGTCGTAATCGTTGTCATAGCATGTTGTCGACGTTATCGTTGTCGTAACTTGTTGTTGTCGTTATCGTTGTCGTAGCTTGTTATTTTCGTTATCGTCATCCTAACTTGTTGTTGTCGTTAACGTTGCCGTAACTTGTTGTTGTCGTTATCGTCATCGTAACTTGTTGTTGTCGTTATCGTTGTCGTAGCTTGTTATTTTTGTTATCGTCATCGTAACTTGTTGTTGTCGTTAACGTTGTCGTAACTTGTTGTTGTCGTTATCGTCATCGTAACTTGTTGTTGTCGTTATCGTTGTCGTAGCTTGTTATTTTCGTTATCGTCGTCGTAGCTTTCTGTTGTTGTTGTCGTTGTAGTCACGATAGTACCCATATTAATTAAGTCAGGAAATTTGGTTAACAAATATTGTATACACGAATATAACCCTATAGTAGTTCTGAAATATGTAATTAACATGTCGATATGGCTGCAATAAAAAAAGTTTTTTGATCTCATATATCCTATGTTATGCAGCTTATGACACACCAAGTTAAATAACAATTTAAGTTCTGAATGTAGTGGTACCAATACGTTATTGTAAAAATCTAATTTTGCATTCCAATCTTTGATGAAAAATCGTATAGTTATAAGATAACCGACACTGAGCCACCGACAAGAGCGTAGCGAGTGGAGGCTTCATATATATACCAACATGAAGAAAGTAGTGATATGCACAAATGCCAGGTTCATAGAAACCGTATAACAACTATTTCAAACAAACAATTTAACATTTCCTTCAACGCTTAAGAAATACATTTTTTGGCATTACATTTGGAGGATAAACTTGTATTATATTGTATGATAGTCCGGGTAAGTACCAGCATGATGTCAAGCAAATTGTTTCTATAAGTTTTCATTTGCAAAAAAAAAATTCTTTTAATTTTTATAGAATTAAAAATATCAGATATTATAATTTATTTAACAGTTACGGTGTTTTATTCTTAAAGATTTCTACTAAAACTTGATATAATTATCAGGCACCTTGAATATGAATCAAAAGAATTTAAAGTTTCAACAAATTGGGTTACAAGCTACCAAGACCAATTTCGTGTGTAAAAGCAATTTTTCAGTTACAGAATTCCAGTGTTAATTTACATTAATAGGTACAGACAACCAAATATTCACTACCAATGTGATCCCAATATATGGTAAATTACAATTACAATGTAAGGAACAAGATAAATCATTAAACTCAAATTATTTCCCTCAGTAGGGGAGTTTTGTTTAAGTATACATTAGCAGTGTTATTATTTCCTTTTAGCTCTTGGTCTATAAATATTGGTGTCACATCGTGTGCTAGTTGGTAGTCATATTGGGTTTACAAGAATAACTTTTTGAATGTATTTCCACAAGCAGGGAACGAAAACTACTGTTCACAAACTCTAGTAGCGTATATTAACTCAATTCACTTCGCTAGAGCTGTTCCGTATTTCGCGGAAAATTAAACTCCGATGGTTACTTTGTACTTATCACAAACAAGTTGACAGACACTCTGTGCGGACGGAAAAAATTCGAGCATACCCATGAATGTAATATTCATGTCACTACTAGTATATGAAAACTCCATTTTCATCGTTCCGTCATTTCAAGGATATCATGAAATTTCAATAAAAACTGAGTAACATTTTTCACAAACCGGCTGACAGGTAGTGAATGACGTTCTATACGAGCAGGAAAAATTAAATTATGTCTATGAATGAATCTTCCATCTCTAGGTTCTGGGCTACATTCCGTGATTCATAAAATTACCACCTTTGAGACTTCAACCAATAACAAACTGTTTACTGATAGATACCAATTCATTGATCTAAGATCTAATACTAATAATTTGTTTTCTTTTGTTACAGGTATGTCTGTGGGAATTACTTCAACCTTAATTCATGTAAGTTCATGTTTATAATTGACTAAACACTGGATATCTAACGATACTATTAAACAAATAGCTTGGATAACTCATCTGGATTGGGGCCTAAAAGAGAAAGTGGGTTTTGAAATCATCATTCTATGGATGTATGCAGTGGCTTTTGTGGTAACGGTATCAGGATAGCTAATGCCTCTCTGCACAAGTCCTTCCTTTTCAGAGTTGAGTTATATAACCAATAACTAGCCTAGTAATTTACTGTAGTTCAAGTGGATCGCCCCCCCCCCCCACCACCAAATACAGAAACCGTGAATTTAATTATATAATATTTTTTCTCCAAATAAAATATATTCAATATAAATTTTTGAAGATAAAAAGTATTAAATAGAAACACATAATTATTGCGATTTTAAAATGTAAGATGAAAAGTCCCTACGTAAATTGAACTGATAATTCCTTTTTATTAGAAGGTATTTGGGCTAGTCATTAATGATCTCTGTTTTAATACAAATTTTAAAAAATAACCTTAGGCCTAAATGTGTGAGAAGAGAAACAGATATATTTTATCACTGAGTTTTTAATATCATCTTAAAACCAATATTGTGGTGTTCATGTTCGTTTTTGTATTTAATAAATCTTTCCCCCATTGTGTATTGTTTCCTTTACGTTTTTAAAAGTCCATTCTCCTTCAGTTGCTTCACATTTTCAAAAATTGTTCGTAAGTAATAACATTTTCGCTGAGGGAAGGAAGGTGCTGTTTAATTTCGACAATTTGGTATTTTGTCTGTGTATTTGTGACACAGTTACGACCAAACTTTATGCAATTTCTAATTAATGTTCACTAACTGTATGTAATTGAATGATATATGTACAATAGTTTTTCTATTTTTTTTTTTTTTTGTTTTAAAAGAAAGCCATTCAAAACAATTACTATGATTGTTCAATGACTGCGATTTTTCGAATAGGAATACGGACCACAGAACGAAGTATTAAACATAATGGTGTAAACAATGTAAAACCAACCACCGTTCAAAATAAATTTTAAACGAAAACTTAAATTGAAAATGTTTTCCAAAACATTCTACCGGAAATTCTTGTTTGAAATTTGTTTGAATCTGAATATTTTCATTTGATCATTTTTTTGAGTTTAATGTTTTTAAAATATGAATTAAATTACAAGTAATAGGTACATTTCATATTTCAATATATTATGGCCTACGATCTGAACGAGTTTGTAGCAGACGCGAAACAAAATGAAGTTTAAAAAGATATAATATCATTCAATATAAGAAAATAACATTTAAGAACAAAATGCACAAAATATAAAAAGTGAAATCGTTCTTTTTACAACCTATCTTTCATGAAACAATACATAAAGGAGAAACTCACGAATAAAGATATTGGATTATTCTCGCCTATCTGTAGTGTAGAGGACCTTATGGGAGACAACGAATATAATTTTTTATTTTGTAAATGGGTGCGAGAAAGTTACAGCAGTCATGAATAATGCAATATAAATGTGACATTATAAATTACATCTAAATCGGTTGGCTGTTTATACTGTAGAAAACTACAAACGACTGTAGGGGAACGTAATTACTAAAATCATATTTTTGGTTTATGGGTTTTCGAAACAGATATTTCCACAATAAACTCAACATCTATTTTGTTGTCTCTCACCCCATAACTTTTTCAACTAAGTATAAGTATGAGGGCAAAACGACTTTAAGCTCCTCACATATATAGTTGCAAAAGTGTATTTACGAAATCCATATTCAAGTATATAATTATATTTTTGACTAGTAGAGAAATAAAACAGCTAAAATGTTTAAAGAGAAGCTGACAATGAAAACTCCACCCTTTTTTCAACCCCGGCATCACCCACCCTAACTGAATGACCTAATTTTCATCCCCTTCTGGTACATCCAGCTATAAATATGTGTGGCAATACTAAAACAGTTTTTTATATTTCATAATGTATACACTTGTTCACAAGTTCAAATAGTAGGCATTTTGAATTCTTATATATATATATATATATATATATATATATATATATATATATATAAGTAAAAATCATATTCAAAGAATAATAAAGTACGCCTAAACATCATGAAGTTAACGATATGAAAATTAAAGAAAATTATTGCAGATAGTTGGAAGAAAAAATTATTATAAATAAAACTTTTTTTATGTCGTACTCTGCACCATTTTAAAATTTACTAACTTTTTTTTTCCCATGTTAACGTTTTATAAAAACGAGTATAAATACCAAAATAGCATTTAATCGGATAAAAATAACAACCTCAAGTGCGTTTGTATATAAAAAGGAAATGGATTAGATTCGTCGCACCCCAGCCACTCTTTTATAATCAAACCTTCAGAAACCCAAAAAAAAAATGCTGAAGATAAAATGAGCAAATATTGGATCTGAATTAACGCGAAGCAGAACTGAATTGTGAATAGCCATTTCTTTTCGGTATTATTGATACACCACCCCTTAACCAACCGTTCGACATAGCCCTCATAATGAACCTTCGCGTTAAAAATACCTTCAGTGGCTGAGGCAAGGTTCCACGGTGATATTCGTTCATTCAGTAGAGATGGGCACAAAGGAATTAGATATTATCTGGAAAACAATAACAGACTACCCAGTTTTACATAGTGTAACAATTTTTTTTCTCTCACTTTTAGAAACAAATTTTTATTACTCTGAATAATTAAATTACAAACCTACTTTATTTGTACTGTGGGTAGCTAGATATATGTAAAATATTTTTATTTTGGAAGGAAACTAAGCCTGTAAGATCCGTGGAAATATCATAGTTTCATCTTCCAATGTATTCATAGGAGACATACTATGGAATATTTTCTAATCTACAATAATATTTGCAATGGGACTCTTGCAATATTATTAAAAGTCGTATTGTTTTCTTAGATTTTGCGTCGCATTTAAAGTTCCTCCAAACAAAAGAATTCCATCGTCTAACATTATTAAAATTTTCTATAAAATATGAGTTATAGATCTTTACTACCTCTATGCAAAAGATAGATCTTTCATATATATTCTTTTAAAACAATAATACTATAGGGAATATAGGGAAGACGTAAGGTTGTGCTATTTTCTAGATTGTAAAATGCCTTAAGAAAAGTCATGTAACATTGTTTCCTTTGTTTGTAGTGTTAATTTTAATTAAAAGATTATACTAAAAGATTGCTTTAAAACAATATCTAAAATTATTCTTATTTTCTAGATTGTGATTACTTATCTGAGGTATACTTCTGGTGAATTTTGTTTTTGGCACTCGTATTTAGGTTGTATTCGAGGCTTGGCATGATTTCCCAGCATGAGGCAAATGATGTTATCACTAAAATATTGGTTCCATGCACATGTTGTGTAAGCTGGTAACTGAGACTTTAAAGTACACAGATTTAACCATTCTTTAATTTTAATCAATTTGGGAATCCATTCAGAGTATTTGTCATCACTCGTATTAAATATATGGTGGACAAACGGTTTATACTAAGAACTAGATTTAGAACTTAATTTGCATCTGAATGGTTTATAGAAAAAAATTTATTAGAATTTCGTGGTCCCAGTGATCATTATAGAGAGTACGATTCTGTGTCTAATTTTTTACAATGTAAACGTAAATCATGTTAAAACTAATTTTGTTGGATTATATGAATTTTATGTTTAATATAGATAGAAATAACTCCTCTATACCAAATCACTTTTGTAAAAAATATTTGTCTTTGATGATTCCCATTTTTGGGATATTACTCTTTTCAAGTTAAATGACGCACCTTGTAAAAATGTAGAAGTGCGTAATTCTTGATTACCTATTCTAGCGGGAATGGTCGGTACATATTTCACAGTCCCAAGTTTAGGTCTCGGTTTTTTTGTCGCAATAACTATTTTCTATGTATAGATATTATCGGTAGATTGGTCTGGTAGAACCGAAAGTGATATTAGTTACAGTGACATTATACCAACATATAAGATATCTTGTGCTAATTGGAAGTTTAAAATCCTATCGTAAAATGTCAGTGGATATTATTTTTATCATATCCCGGCAATCCATTGTGACAGATTTATAAGTCCACGATCTGGAGTAAATAAATGTTTATTTTAATATAAATGGGAGATTTACGTAAATTTTAATTTATAATTTTAATAAATTTACAATTAGTGGTTTTCAAAAACTGCACCAATTTTGTAAAAATTAAATTTTAAAAAAGTTTGTAAATTCTGGTGTCACAATTTTACTTATACATAAATACTTTATAGGGCAGAACTTTGTGGCGTTCTTTATTAGTGGTTATATTGTTTAAATCTTTATATATAATAGAGTCTTACACTGTGGAAAACATAAGTTAAAAAAGAAATGGCATTGACAAAAAATTTTAAGGAAAAATTTTGCAACATATTCCTTAAGAAAAAGAAATAATTATTTTAGGTTTTCATAATAAAAATTGTTCTTAATTTGAATAGTTTTTTCGCCCCAAAATACACATTTCATCAAACTTATCTATTCTTGATTTTTTTACAGCATAAATTTCGTAAATTGTCTTATATATTGTATTTGTTTACTGTCTTATCTGTTTTAACTTGTCAAAATTGAAAAACAAAATTTAATGTTATAATTGCGATTTGCTCTAAACTAGGGTTTTTGTTCGATCGGTACAGGAGCCTATAGAGCAGGAAAGAACATAGATTTGGCTTATTATTATCATAAAAATTAGCGGGATTCAAGAAGTTTGAAAAATATATAACATTGCGATTTTCCGCTAAACTTTCAGTGTCGGAAATCAGAATTAAATTGCCTACTGTGTACGGTTTTTATAAAAAAATTATGGCGATAAAAAGGATTCACGTTTAAATGGAGAATTTTTTTAATTTTCTTTTTTTTACCTTCTTTTTAACCATCAATCATATAAATACATATTTATATTATTGCAAAATATCCCCAAAATAGTGCCAAATGTCTAATGGAATCAGATATTGGCGTTTACTGTGAATACTGCGTAGCAATTGATAGATTTTCAATATAAGAAATTCATTGATAGCTTTCTGTTTAACAATATTCATAATAATCGATTATCGTGAAGAGGTAAATATTCTAATCTGTGTTCCCGCCCTTTATTGTGGGTGTGAGGGAGGGAGGGAGGGGGTGTTTTACTCTTGGTAATCCCCTTAATAAAGAGAAAAGCTTAAAGTAAGGGATGAACATTCCACCATTAGCTTAATCTTGCAAGTCTACCTTCTATTAGGCTCTGAGTTATCATCCTTTATTATTGATTTTAGTTCTAGGCCTCACTTTACTTGGTCTCCACGATAATTCTCCGCCACCATTACATATACAGAGTGTTCAATAAGTAGAATGTCAATCTTTGTGAACTCATTTTGGACATAAAGACTTATGAAAAAAAAGTTGGTTTTAAAAATATTTCCAAAAATAATTTATTTACCGTCTACAGTCTGTGTGTATTAAAAAAAAAGAAAAAAGATTAAATCCAAAACGTATTGAGATATTTATAAATGTTTTATACTTTTAGCAGTGTATACATAAATAATAATAATGTTATAATTATTATAACTATTTAAAAAATGCGAGTAATAAGACTTAAATATTTTTTTAAACGTGATTATGCACAAGCGTATGATTTTGCTTTACAATTCACTAAAAATTGAACAAAATTGATGGAATAAAATTAGTCACTTGAAAACGTTCCTTGAATGAATAAAATTTAAATTTCTTAAACATACGCGCAGAGCAAAGCAGATTTTACTCTGAAACTGATACGACTTTTAAATTTTGTCGACTCTCTTTCTTTATGATTTTACCATTTTAATTTTCACTTTTTAATTAACTATTTGTTGTTATTAAATAACAACTTTTTTAGTTCCCGGAGACCTGTGGTTTTGTTCGATGACTTGATTTTTTTTCAACTTCTACCCTGTAGAAACCTTCTAACTATTTGCGATGTTTTAAAATTATTCAAGAAATCGACGGACAGCGAAACAACTTAAAACCTTTCAAATTTTAAAACGAGAGAAGATCAAGATATTTTCGTGCATATCTTATTATTAAAAATTTTCTACCTCTTCGTACCATAATCTGGTACCTAAAATATCCGGTTTCCCTGCTTCATTAGAACCTGATATTTTTTTTTCCATTTCTTCCTGTTTTCCTCCATTTTTGGTCTGGAATTGCTTCAATATTAAATATTTATATAGTTGTTTCTACTTTATTTATATAAAATTATTTGTCTTTTTAAATTAATTCATTTAATTAACCTTATTAGTATGTTTTGGTTATTGTTGGCTCTACTGCGAGCCCCACCATTTTTTAGCTGCCTGAATCTGCTCCGCGGTAGCAATGCCCTTTCATTATTCCTATATTTTGAGCTATTGGTTTTCTGGAAACTCTCATATCTTCCTTCACAATTATCAGAATTCCTCCAGACTACGTTGTTCGAATTACTGGTGATTTGGTGCATCTTTGGAACTTCGATTGATTACCGTGAGACAACTTGTTCCCGAGAAATTTTACTTCTTGACACAATCCATTGTTTTAGTAATTTTATTTTCACACCTTGATAGTTTTGGTTTTGAACGTCATTTCATTTTGGCTATTGTCTCTAACAAAGTTTATGCCCGCACCGCGAAACTCGTACCTAACTCACTTGGTCTGTTTTCGCACCTGCACTATTGTCTTCATTACACTCGTGATTTTTTAGATTAATTAAATTAAAATTTCAGAGTTCTAACACTTATTCCCTTCTACATACTATTTTCTTTCTACACATATTTTATTGTTACGTTATTTTAATTATTAATCTGTTTTATTACGTAATTTGTCTTCCCTCTTTAATATATTTTATATTACATTTTTATTAATATTTTCCCATTTATTTGACTTCACTGATAAACTTGGTTAAGAATAATTTTCTAAGCTTACTTTGTTTTTGGTTTTATTAACTTTGAATATTATTACATACTTTTTATTTATTAACTGTTTCAAAAATCTGTATTTTGGATTTTTCTGATAGTGAAACGAAAATTATTTTCGATTTTGTTAATTTTTGAAAAAAGATTAAACTTTATTGTTATGTAACTTATAACGAGACAGGATAAAAAGAAATTGTGAAGAAGCAATAAAAACTACACTTTGTGAAGTATATTGTGACAACCTCAAAACCAGTTTTTTCATCAAATTAAATTCATAAAATTAGTTCCAATAATTGCTAAATTTTCTAAGTTAGAGAAGCAGTTTGAAACAGATCTCTGAGTGAAGGTCACATTTAGTGATACATTCCTACAGCTCAGACCCTGAAACACCGACTTGTACTACTGAAGCTACTCTATTACAATTTTTCCAAATCTGCATAGACTCCTGTCCATTGTAATGATTATTACACGTCAAACCTGAAATTAATATAAAACAAAAATACTTTCCCTTTTGCTTTCATTTCAGTAGCACCACTTATAATACAGTCACAGACTAAGTGAGCAAAGTAGTCAGACTTCCTTGAGGAACTTGCGGTTGCAAAACGGACGGGAGTCACTTCTGAAGGTAGATATCTTGATATTAAACAGAAAATATATGTCCCTATTTTGGTCATGATAAGACCAATCTTTCCTTATTATGACTTGTCAATTATACTCTATATTATTGTACAAGCTTATATTTACTGAAGTGTAACGTCACAACTAGACGTCGATCGTCATCCAAACATATTAAAAAACTAAAATGAGCAGCATCATGGTAGTTAAAACCATGATCATCGTAGGTCAAGGTCTTGGCCTGTAATATTAAATTTTAATGTTAGATAAAGGAGTGTTGAATAGAGTTGTTACACAGGTATTGTGGCTATCACTGTTTTCTTGACGTCGTCTACGCTCTAAAGGGCCTCGTAGATGTCTCCGCTAGCTTCACTCGTGTCAGACTCTCAGCTGTAGCCAGCCTTAAAGATATACGTATGTGAAGGAGCTTCCAATTGCTAAGCTTTGTAGGTGATTCTACCATGTAGGATCTCCTAACTTAATATTATTGCCGTTAGAAAGGTACACTAAATTTTGATTTTTCAAAATCGTTAGAGCCGATTTTGATAAAATTTTAGTTAAATATAATTATTATGCAAAGAAAACGTATGAATCTGTATCTTTCAAGAAACATCGGTTTGTGAGTTATCAATAAAAACAAAACAACATCTGACATGGAGTTGTTAAAAATTATGTAATTTATCAAATAAGTGTTTTAGGAAACCCAGATTTCAAAGAGATTTTACTGAAATGTAAAGATTAATGACACAAACCAATGAGAAAAATTGCATATAATATTAAATTACCATTAAGGAATAATTTCCCCAAACACTAAAATTATCCTTATTCGCCGAAATTTTACCTCGATTTCATCTTATAATATATGTGATTAAGACGAGTTTATGTTCAACACAAATAAATCATGTATGTATCTTATTTAAATTTATAAATATTGATTAAGAAATTATAAGACAGCGTCCATGGTTGATTTTCTCTTTTTTACTGTCAACTATCGAATTTCAATTGTGAATAAGAAAGTTAAAAAATTTACGTAATTGCACAGTTTTATTCCTTTTTAAATTAAAATAAATTGAGTTGATTGCCCACAGTATGTGGTGTTATTTACTTTTTTTTTTTAATTGATATGGTGGGACTCACCTATAAAAATACATTTTCCAAAAGTATATCTACCCAAAGGTAACATAATGTTAATAAATTTAATTTTTACTTATTCGCCTAACATCAAAAGGATTGCTTAAAAAAAAAAGGTAGAGTTACTAAGAATTAGCGTAACCTACAGTAAAGACATACAAACTAGCTGGTATTAATTTGTTGGTCTTTGTTCATGAAATATTTGGTTTTGAGGCTTGAAATAATTCACTGAGCTTTCATGGAATATACTGCTTAGAAACACCTTTCTGTGGTATGGAGCTCATCTACAAGGCAAATAAATCTGTTTAATTTAGCCTTACATTCAGTAGAACTCCATTGTTGTATTATCAATGGAATCTATGCTTGGCGCAGTGCACGGTACTAGCTAATTCATCACTTTTGTTTGCTCAAGTAATACATAAATAAAGTGGTGCCAAAGTACTGCAAGGCAGGAAAACTTGATTTAAACAATTTGTTTTTTAATAGGCCTTGGTTTATGGTTTAAAAATTAACTTTCCCAAAGGACATTGAGAAGTATAGTGGTATCTAAGTAAAATTATTATACTTAAATGTATATTTTATATTATTTTTCAAATTATTTAAAATTAAATGGTAAACTCTACGAAGTTTCTTCAATAACAGGCATTTAGGTGTTTGTTATGAATCGAGTCCTAACTTTTTTGGTTGGCTATTATGCTCTGCATTAAAATTTTATTGAAGGCCAGTTTGAAAAGATTAATTGAAACATTGTACGATTTTATAGTACACTGTTTAATATAGTATAAAAAGATTCTCTAAAAATTGGTATCTATATCCCAATTTGTTCTTGAATTATGACAAAAGGTAAATAAACAGACAGACAAAAAACGAAACATTGATTTTGTTTGATAATTTTTTTTAGGCACTTTTTTTTCTTCTTTACTTTGATGTGTAGGATCAGTTTCCAAAGTTTGGCACCTTACTTACTAAACATTCTGTATATTATATCAATTCTATTCGATTTAACATATAATTGTAAACTTCAACTTTATCTACGTTGACACACATTTAGGTACTTATAAATTATTAAGATTTTGTTGTTATTTTAAACCAATAACTCACGTACCGATATTTAAAAAATCTACCAAATTGGGCTCCTTATAGGCTGTATATAAACTTAAAAAAATTATAAATGTTAATTTCGGTCTCGTATAATATTGTTACTGAAATTTTGTGTAAACTACGAGATGTAACAGAAATATTACAAGATACAAAATTGAATAAATTATCGGTTCTTTGTTTGGGGTAGAGCAATGTATAGTCAACAAATTAATTTAATTCCGAAACCACTTTTTACTGCTTATGATGCCTCAAAAAATATTGTCGTATAAGCTCAACATCGCTTTTGTTGCTCACCAAATAAATGTTTATAAAATACGGATATGCTAGGAAGTAAAAAGATAAACATAAACGTCAAGTCTTTTGTATTTTAAATTTCTTAAGCAAGCCTTGTGCAAAATGTAAGAGGATTTATTGTTTTTGCGTCTACAATAGTTTTTTTTATAGAAAAGCCATTTCATGAAATCTATGAAGAAAGTATTAAAAGAATTAAATTTGATTACATCTCATTTATTTAACTTTGTGTTAATATTTTTTTATTAAAAAAAGAATAAAAACCTAGGAAAACTGTTAATGACACATGTCCCATTAGAGACTTATAGTAACAAAATTCCTTCCCAATGTTCAAAAGAAAAAAAAAATTCTGTAAAATTTAATGGATTGCTACATTTTATTGTCTCCAGTCGTGAATTCAAAATAAAAGTTTCTTCAAAAGACAAAAAGATCTATTGATTTATTTTTCTCTATAATCACCTTTAATTTGAACTTATACGAAATGGTTTTCTCATCCTTACCGCTCTAAAATTATGTTTTCCAAGAAAACCACTTCAGAAAGAAAGAACTTCAATATTATAACGAAAGAAACTTTTTACAGCACCACTTTATAGTATTTAAAGTTTTCCTTTACTTTCTTACTTAAACGTTCTGTGATTGAAAAAAAAAATCAATGTTTAGTTTTTATGGAAATATTATTTTTGAGGCCACCTGTCACCAAAATAAAAAATATTATGGAATGATATCTGTAGTCAAATCAGTAAGGTTCAAACATTAAGACCAATTTAATCAAAGTTATGTATGTGATATATTTTGGTTTAATCACGAGACGTTTCATTTTTCAAATAACACTTTAAGGAAATTCTTTTTTCGTTACAAACTTTTTATTTTATAAAAAATAGGCTCTATTGAGGTAAATATATTTTATTCAAATGTAGCCAATACATACCTAAATAATATTTATTGGTTACCATATCCTAAAACATTTCGAACTTAATGGTGTTGCTAACAACTCAAAACAATTTGATGGGCACCATAATGGTACCTACCCAGCCCGTTCATACAATGTAATGAAATCAGATCTACTAAATGTACTCCAAAATTGATTATTTCTTGGGCTTTGTTGAAAATTCATATGCTATTAGTAGATTAAATGATCTTACCTAGAATAAGTAGTACAGGATGTGTTTAAAACAAAGGTTACACAGATTTCCTGAACATTGTAATTGCGTATCCTCTACTCTTTGAATAGTGAGCTAATCTATAGGGACTAATAGATGTGTATGAATTAAAAAGTTCCCTCTAGCTTTGCTTTTTTTATTGTCTCGTTCCTAGCGGTCCTCAGAGCTATATAAATATGAAGGAAACCTCCTCTTGTGTTTGTGTTTCCGTTCTAACAGTTGTAGTAACAGTGGAAATATTACATTTTCTTGGGAGGTCAGTGTTTGAAATACAATTTTTATAACTTCCCAATTTTTGTCATTGTTTAGTTGGTATCACTACCAACAGAATTGAAATCTGCAAATTTATACCTAATTTAGTGGTAGCCTATTTTAAGTTTATATACCGGTATGTAAAGTTTAAAATGTCTGCAACTTTGACATCTTCCATTTCGACTTAGAAATGTACAGCTTAAGTAAAAATGTTTATGTAGTAGTTATAAATTACCTAATTTATCAAAATAGCCTGAACCTATTTCGACAAATTATGTTGTAAAATACGAAGTAATACTGAAAACCAGTTTGCCTAATGGGAAGTAAAAGAACTCTTCGGTTTAGGAATAATTAAAAATAATAATATTAATAATAACAATTTTTAAAATATTTTCTATATCCGTCATTAAAAACTCGATTTTAAAACCTTAGAAAGAGTTTAAAAGATAGAAAATATGTATCTATTAAACATGATCAGGATTTCGAAGCGAAGCAACTTGTGATTTCATTTAGGAACGCAACCGCAATCTGTATTTGTACAGATTTAGTACAGGTATAGTAGTACCCAAATGTGTACTTGTATGAAGAAAGTTGATGTTTACACTTGATGCTAAATAGAAATAAGTGTTATAAAATATAGGTTTACTTAATGATATATCGTGAGTGCCATTTCAAAGCTTTTTCAATTCGTTGTTACTACATGATGCTTTTTTAAATATCTCTATGAGAGCTGAGTGATTTATTTCTACTTTTTAAACTAAATATTCTTTTAACAAATACCATACAATTTATGCCTGCTATAGTTCATGACTGTAGTGTATTTTATTTTACACCTGTACTTGGAATCTCCTGAGCCTAATGTTGTGCTACCTATTAGACGTCATGAAAGCTTAGTGAATTCTTGTTGAAGCCATTGTGATAAAAATGTCCATGTAAAGGTGTATACAACAGAAAACTATTTACTTTTGAGAAAAGAAATAATTCAACAAGAAAATTTTATATATTTTTTCTTTTTGAAGGAAAAGTTTTATATGCACCTTTTGGAGTAAAAATTCTGCTAATTTCAAAGTTGAGCAGTTAATTACAAAAGTGTTCAAAAACATATTACAAATTTATCAATAATGATTGAAATTAACAATTGAAACTTATTTAACCCCTGTCCTCATAAAAATTTAATAAAAAAACAAAACAATTTAGATATGATATTTATTATAATTAAATTTTTTTAGAAATTTTGAGAATAGTTCGTTCCTTTGAGACTCGGAGCTGAAAATTAGTTAGGTACTTTACTCATTACAAAAATACATATTCATCGAATATGTTAACATCATTGTGCTAACAAGGTATGAATATTAAGTGTAAAAAAATCTAAAACTACAAAATTTGTATTAAGTAGAGTGATCTCAAGGTAGACTGCTTTTGTTTTTTATTTGTACTTGTGACCAGTAAAAGTGTGATATTAAAGAGGAGCCTCAAAGCAAAAACTGAAAATTCTTCTTTCATTAAATTATTTTGATGAAAATTGAGATTTAAAAATTATTGGAAAAGTAGGGAAATTAATTTTGAATAATTTTTAGAAGGAGAGCTTTCTCAGTTATCAGGAGTTCAATAAAGAAATATCATTTAAAATAAAAGAAAATTTTAAAATTATTTTACAACAGACAAGTTTTTACCATGTAAGTTAAATCAGATTATACAGACTTATACAATGGCCTCAAGAGCAAATGGTTTGGTTGAAAATTATTTCCAAAGTGATAAATAATACTGAAATTTTAATAAATAATGACAAAATTTAATTATAAACTGTAAATTTTTTAATTAATTAAAAATCTCAATCCTAAGTACAGCTATTATAAAATTAACGGTGCATTCTTGATATGTAGGGAATGGTCGAACTGACTAACGAGAGACATATTAACGATCTTCATTAAATAATTAACGATTGAACAACTAACTTTAATGAGACAAACTTTTTTATATTATTGGATTATTTAATTTATATTTATTTTCATAATTGTATACACTCTATAATTCTAGAATTCACCTTGAAATTTGTAAAACTGCTTTTACATCATTTTTTGGTTTTATTATAAGTTCTATTTAAAATAAATGCAACATTAATTCTAGTCTCGAAACCAAATTTGTCTTTAATAAAGATCATATTTATTTATTTCACACAGTTTGTTTGATTTCAGTGTACTATTTTTTACACTCATATTTGTCATCTCCTCCATTGAATGCCTGGCTACTTTAGGAAGTCTGGTGTTGACAAAGTCATATTGTAATTTGTCGCCTGCGTATGTAAGAGAAGAGCCAACGTTGGTTGGCGGTTTCGTAGATTCAGAGGTCCCGTCGACTGAAAACGTGATACCAAATATGTAAGAGAGTTATGACCTGTTAGAAATTTAAATCCACTACTCTTGATTTTTCTTTTAATAAGAGAACTTTGAGTATCGGTTGTTTTGTACCATAGTTCTCAGAGAGAATAATAAGTGAAATTAATAGCATTCTTCTCTCTCTCTCTCTCTCTCTCTCTCTCTCTCTCTCTCTCTCTCTCTCTCTCTCTCTCTCTCTCTCTCTCTCTCTCTCTCTCTCTCTCTCTCTCTCTCTCTCTCTCTCTCTCTCTCTCTCTCTCTCTCTCTCTCTCTCTCTCTCTCTCTCTCTCTCTCTCTCTCTCTCTCTCTCTCTCTCTCTCTCTCTCTCTCTCTCTCTCTCTCTCTCTCTCTCTATCTATCTATCTATCTATCTCTATCTATCTATCTATCTATCTATCTATCTATCTATCTATCTGTCTCTCTCTAATTCTAGAATTCTCTAATTCTAAGCTAATTCTAGAATTGACCTTGAATTTGTAAAACTGCTTTTACATCATTCTTTGGTTTTATTATAAGTTCTATTTAAAATAAACGCAACATTAATTCTAGTCTCGAAACCAAATTTGTCTTTAATAAAGATCATACAATTTATTTCACACAGTTTGTTTGATTTCAGTGTACTATTTTTTACACTCATATTTGTCATCTCCTCCATTGAATGTCTGGCTACTTTAGGAAGTCTGGTGTTGACAAAGTCATATTGTAATTTGTCGCCTGCGTATGTAAGAGAAGAGCCAACGTTGGTTGGCGGTTTCGTAGATTCAGAGGTCCCGTCGACTGAAAACGTGATACCAAATATGTAAGAGATATATGACCTGTTAGAAATTTGAATCCACTACTCTTGATTTTTCTTTTAATAAGAGAACTTTGAGTTTCAGTTGTTTTGTACCATAGTTGCAGTCAAGTCAGAATTATTATTCCAATTCCGAGAGAACAAATTTAAATTTCGAGTTAGAATGTGAAAAGTGTTGTTTATTAATAAAAAGAACATGCATAAACTAAATTACATTTTACACAAATATGGAGATTTCAAGTTTTACTATTTCAAATTATTTCGCAGTATTGCTAATACCAGAAACCTTGATGGAGAAATTGAAGCAATTTAGCTAGAAATAAAAACTTAATCTATTGAAGAACAAATTATTTCATCAGGCTGCAAATAATTTTGCTATGCTGCAATATTTCTGCACAGTAGGGCCATATAATTGGGTGTCTTGAGAGTTTACCTAGTATACTTCATAATGGATGAAAAATTATTCTCCAGTGGATATGTAGTCATCGACATCTTCGGAAATGAGAATATGGACCTACTGCTTAAGGAGGGAACTGTAATGCTACAATCCAATAACCTATATAACCAAATAACCTTGTCTTTGGCAAGAAATACCATTGAACACTCAGAATCACACTATGTGAAGCAGGTCTGAGGAAAAAGCTCAGGCAAAAGATGAGAGACTCTCGCTCAAAGCCATCGGATGTCATGGAAGGTCCCAAGACCTTCTGTAGCTCTGGCAAAGTGTCGAATACTTACCAAACGCGACTATATTAAATGTTGAGCTTGACTTATGAGAAAAATTATACAGTTGTGGTTTGGTTGGTGTAGCTGGTGTATCACTGAAGAGGACGACCTTGTCGTTGAAACGCGTCTAATACTTACGCGTATTTTTTATGAGAATTGTGTTCTGGTGTTTGTTATACTGTATAAACACGACTACTTACATCGTTTTGGATTGGCTGAAAATTATGTCTGTCGTCTTGGTCACAATTTAAAGAGTGGATGTCTTAGACATCTAGAGATGCGCCCATGGTTCATAATCTCTATTTGAGTGATATTTTTAGACTGAAGAGAGATTTTTTGGATATGTGATCTTACACACGACATTTTAAGAAAATTTAATTAAAACTGTGAAAGTCGGTTTTAACTAAATGAAAATTTAAGTTTTTTTGCAGCTACCTCCTAATTATATATACATATACGAATCGTATTATGGCTAAAAATTGGTGATAAAAATCTATCTTCTACACATTTGGACTTTCGAGTACTCCATAAACACAATTACAATATAAAGTATAATTGGAAAAAGACCAAGGCGTTTGACTATGTTATATTTGAGTAAAAATGTGTGTTTTTCGATTATTATTTAAAGGAAAAAATCTCTCGGTCACCACCGACTTATAACAAAAAGTAATATAAGAACAGAATATTATTAAATAATAATCACCTATAGTTTCTGATTACTCTAATATCGTCAGTGTAGAAAAACGAAGGAAAACTAGTAGCAAAAACGTAAAGATGATAGAGAGCGGTTTTCCCTAGCACTACATGAAAAGAAAAAAAATGTGTAGATGCAGCTAAATGACCTAGATATTACAAATCCGCACATATTCTAAATTAGCCTCTGAATATTAGCAAAATATAATCGGAACCGGTACAGCCCAACTTTAGATAAACCGTATTTTTTTTGATCTTATTACAGTTATTCATGATTTGAGATATTGAAAAAAAAATTCTTGAGATAATGCCAAAATACATAGGCATAACAAATGTCATTAACATTGGTCCACTCGTTTAACCCGCAAAATACTGCAGAGACTTCAATTCAAAGCCACAATTGTGTATTCAATACACTTTAAACGGATATTTCTGTCCAAATGTCAACATTTTACTCATTATAACATTTATACTACGCGGAATGTTTTGATACGTAAAAAAAAAAAAAACTAAAAAAAGTAACCATAATTTAGTCACTAAATTAAAATATATATAATGTTTAAATTAACTTAGCATTCGCAAGAGAAAGGAGCAAACAAGTAATATTACAACTGGTATTTTCCAAATTAAACTGACTATACTTTGTATCTCCTCTCACTATTCTTCAGTGTTCCATTAATCTTGTTTGCAATTCAGCCCATCGCTGAGTAGATTGAAAGTTTGAACACCACCAAATTGATATGTCGTATTTGATTTCTGATTACTACTAGACATATTGTTCAGCCATAAATTGATTATATACCAAACATGTACTGTTGTATATAGATAGATAGATGAGCTCCTTTATTATTTACAAAATTTACAACATTAAGAGCAATATACAATTCAATGATTACCCATTATATGATCTAATATTTACAATATACAGTCTATATTATTAGCCAATAGTCATGAGAGGCATTACCTAATCAAAACAATTTGTACGTTAATGAATATTTATATTTATTGATATTTAAACTTGTGCCAATTTAACAAAAAAACTAAATCAAAACAAAATATCATCAAAAAATTACAAAATAATGAATAGACAGTGCAAAACTGTCTTATTTACCAATCGTTAAAACAAATTAAAACAGTACCAAAACTATGCGACAACAAATGTGTCAGTTCGGTAGTTGTCACTAATAAATTGGAAAAAAAAAATCAAAAAACCATGGATACTGTTATACGGTAAAAAAAAAAAAATCTGAAAATAAATAATGCAAATGCATTTACTTACAGTTTTATATATTGGAGGACGAGAGTCAATGAGTTTAATTATCTTGAGGTTGTTCGTCAACCGATGCCAACTTACGATAACCACCTTCATTGTGAAGTTGCTGGCCAGTACTTCTTCTTGCAATCATTTCACAACTACCACACTTAAAACTTTACAAGAATTACACTGTTTAAAAATAAAAGGTAAAAATAATAATTGTGAGGTAGCCGAGACTTAAGCCCATGAAAGACGGCTGATGAAAAAACCGCAAAATATATATATATATATATATATATATATAGAGAGAGAGAGAGAGAGAGAGAGAGAGAGAGAGAGAGAGAGAGAGAGAGAGAGAGAGAGAGAGAGAGAGAGAGAGAGAGAGAGAGAGAGAGAGAGAGAGAGAGAGAGAGAGAGAGAGAGAGAGAGAGAGAGAGAGAGAGAGAGAGAGAGAGAGAGAGAGAGAGAGAGAGAGAGAGAGAGAGAGAGAGAGAGAGAGAGAGAGAGAGAGAGAGAGAGAGAAGAGAGAGAGAGAGAGAGAGAGAGAGAGAGAGAGAGAGAGAGAGAGAGAGAGAGAAAGCAGAAAATGTGTACAGGTATAAAGTGAAAGTTGTTGTGGCATGTAGCCACCACGAATTGAGAATTACCGTTGGTACTATTTGAAATGATTAATATTTATACATTAACAAGGATTCAACTTTAAACAGTATTACGTAAAAAGTGCCTTTGAACAAAGAGTTTTATATTTAATTACAGCCTAAACTTGCTTCGTTTGAACCATTTTCCCACCTTAAAGTCTTGCCTGCTTAGTGAGAGATGCTGTGTTACTTTAGATTTGTAGAACATGAAGAACTTCCTTCAGTG
>OY740770.1:112575106-112622606 GCA_963513935.1 Aphrophora alni
TACTACTAGACATATTGTTCAGCCATAAATTGATTATATACCAAACATGTACTGTTGTATATAGATAGATAGATGAGCTCCTTTATTATTTACAAAATTACAACATTAAGAGCAATATACAATTCAATGATTACCCATTATATGAATCTAATATTTACAATATACAGTCTATATTATTAGCCAATAGTCATGAGAGGCATTACCTAATCAAAACAATTTGTACGTTAATGAATATTTATATTTATTGATATTTAAACTTGTGCCAATTTAACAAAAAAACTAAATCAAAACAAAATATCATCAAAAAATTACAAAATAATGAATAGACAGTGCAAAACTGTCTTATTTACCAATCGTTAAAACAAATTAAAACAGTACCAAAACTATGCGACAACAAATGTGTCAGTTCGGTAGTTGTCACTAATAAATTGGAAAAAAAAAATCAAAAAACCATGGATACTGTTATACGGTAAAAAAAAAAAAATCTGAAAATAAATAATGCAAATGCATTTACTTACAGTTTTATATATTGGAGGACGAGAGTCAATGAGTTTAATTATCTTGAGGTTGTTCGTCAACCGATGCCAACTTACGATAACCACCTTCATTGTGAAGTTGCTGGCCAGTACTTCTTCTTGCAATCATTTCACAACTACCACACTTAAAACTTTACAAGAATTACACTGTTTAAAAATAAAAGGTAAAAATAATAATTGTGAGGTAGCCGAGACTTAAGCCCATGAAAGACGGCTGATGAAAAAACCGCAAAATATATATATATATATATATATATATAGAGAGAGAGAGAGAGAGAGAGAGAGAGAGAGAGAGAGAGAGAGAGAGAGAGAGAGAGAGAGAGAGAGAGAGAGAGAGAGAGAGAGAGAGAGAGAGAGAGAGAGAGAGAGAGAGAGAGAGAGAGAGAGAGAGAGAGAGAGAGAGAGAGAGAGAGAGAGAGAGAGAAGAGAGAGAGAGAGAGAGAAAGCAGAAAATGTGTACAGGTATAAAGTGAAAGTTGTTGTGGCATGTAGCCACCACGAATTGAGAATTACCGTTGGTACTATTTGAAATGATTAATATTTATACATTAACAAGGATTCAACTTTAAACAGTATTACGTAAAAAGTGCCTTTGAACAAAGAGTTTTATATTTAATTACAGCCTAAACTTGCTTCGTTTGAACCATTTTCCCACCTTAAAGTCTTGCCTGCTTAGTGAGAGATGCTGTGTTACTTTAGATTTGTAGAACATGAAGAACTTCCTTCAGTGTAGGGATCTGTATTTATCATTCCGCAACTCCGCCACATTCCATTAGGTCGCATATAAACATCGTCGCATTTCAAGTGGTCTTTATGTAATGAAAGTCGACAAACAGCATCATTTCCCTTAAAACGTACAAGACCCACACTCATTTATAACGACATTAATATTTCTAACTAGATCATTCACTAATTTAATACAGTCCGAAATCAATCTCAATTCAAAAGTGTATTAATCGTAGCCTGAAGATATCTTGACTGTCTGTTTGTATACATTTGTTTGCTCTGTTAAAGTTCTGATTAAGGATGTTTCTGATACAGAAGTCTATAGCGGTAACTTCAACTTGAACTATCGATTTCATTCCATAATTACTAGTAGACAACGTGTCGATCCTGTCAAAGTTAATTTTTAATATTTGACTTGAATAAAAATATCTGAAACAACAAATTTCAAATGGAATAAACCGATAAGAAATTTGTCTTTCTAATGTTTAAACTATTTTATTTCCAATGGCAGAGCAACAAACCTTACAAATTTAATGACAAGTGATTCCTTAGAATTAGTATAAGTATAACATCAATTTTATAGATAGGTTTACTAAAAGTTAGATCCACGCTAAGACACGCATCATAAACCGTATACGTACTAAAACGACGGTGGATTTTTTTGTTATTTACTCTTAAACAATTTGCGATTGTTAAATTGGTCGTGGACCAACTAAATTTGTTTAAGTAGGAGGTTATTTAATAAATAATATTTATAAACGACAAATTTTCTCCGCTTCAGTCTATGTGTCTATGTCAATTTATGACGACAGAAGAAATTAAAAATATGAAACTATAATTTACTTATTCATGGTTACTTTAATTTAATAATTCGCCAAACCGTAAATTCTTTGTTAATTGTTTAAATATCGGAGTCACGAAATCTATTGATTGTATAATATATATTTACAAGAGATTGTTGCATTGACAACAAAATGAATTAATTTTACTTAGTCACTCTAATGATCTATATTTTGGTAATTTAATTCTTAACAAGACGTAATAAACGAACAATTCTCATCGTTTCAACAAGTACAATGCGTCATCATTAACAGCTCTCGTCAGATTGGTTTGTCCTTTGTCTTTAACATTGTTTACATTTATTACTTGGGTCAATTCGTGGATTTTATTGACCGAGTGAAGTGCGATACTGGTAAGTTTGTCATTTGGTATTTTGATAAGAAGTTACAGGTAAACGTGTTAATTATCATTGTGAAAAAAGATCATTGTAACTAGGCCTAATATATAGGTACGTTTTTTATTAAAAATTTCAAATGACAACCATTCAATACAGTTACTGTACAGTTTCATGGCATAGGACGCGAGTGCTTGAATACATCACGCGTTGTTACGTATTTAATATATTTTCCTGGATAAGGTATAAATAACAGTACTACTAAAAACAAACTATAAATGAAGAAACTATCCTTAGGATGTGTTTTCTTTTCTAAACACCTCCTCACGCAATATTTTTGAACGGTTTAAATTGTAGAAATTTAAAAAAATACAGCATTATAAGTTAAAACTTATCAATTAAATTGTTAGTATATTGTTTTATTCTTTGAGATTTCTGTAAAACGTGATTTAATTATCAGACACCTTGGAGAAACGTCAAAACAATTTACAGTTCCAACGAATTGGATCAAGGTACCAAGGCCAGTGGTGTGTAAAGGTCTGTTTTTCAGTTAGGGCAATGTTGCGTTCATTTATATCTATTAATACTGCATAATATCCACTACTACTGTGATTCAAATGCATGGTAAATCACAATTACAACGCAAGAAGCAAGATTTTGATTTCTTCTTATTTCTTCTAGTAGTGGGTTTTTATTCAAGTATATAGTTGCTTTGGTATTATTTAGAGTTAATTCTCGGTTTAACCATATTGCTGTATTACATCGTGTGCTAGGCTGTAGTCACACTAGATTTACATGAAGCATTTATTGAATGTATTAAGATATCTACAGTTCACAGAACTATTGTAAACATTCCATTCACTTCCCTAAAGTCATTCTTTCATTTCTCAGAGATTGAAAAACTGAAGGGCGCTGAGTACAGTATATCACAAACAGTTTATTTGTTAGTAACTGATTATTTCGGCGAACTGAATCAATTGATGCATGCGTATGAAGGTATCCAATCTTCTCCACCCCGAAGGTTATACCGTGTCTGTTTTAAGTCCCTTCCCCATACCTTTTTTATATGTTTTAAGTTATAAAATTGAAACTTCGCAAATCCATATTGGACCTAAATACTAGTGCCATATGAAAGTGCCATACAAGTTGATCACCGGAAGTCCCAGATCTAGGAGTCAACTAAAAGTGACTACTTGAAAAAAGGGTCATGTGATATGTCATTTAACACCGCCTTTTTAGGTTATGTAATAAAAAGGATAAGTTATTAACACCACAAACGATAGACCCTTCAGGTGTTTAACAAACAGCTTGTAGGAAATAATTCTGGGGAAACTTTAAAAAAAGTAAGCCAGTAAAAAGCTGTTCTAACACAAACCCATTTGTAAACGTTAAAACCCCGTCATTTTCGAACGGACGAACCTTTTGATATGGGGTTTGTTCTCTACTAACAAAGACCTTTATTGTGATGTAGATATCGATTTTCAATTAAGGTTTTTTTGACTTCCTGTGGGCCGTCCATCATTCGAGTTGGACAGTCAATGAGCGCTTCAAAACCAAGATATTTAGTTCCAATATGGATATGCGTAGTTTCAATTTTATAACTTAAAGCATATAAAAAAGGTAGGGGGAGCGGACTTAAAACTCACCCTGTATAACGTATTTCATAAATATCCGCCTTGAAAATACAGATTGGGCATATTTTGGACAAAATTCACCCCCGGGATGTCAATTAATAATTGTTGACTGATGGTAACATTTCATTGTACATTCTACTGGATCTATTACTACTGTTACAGGTATGTGAGTTTGAATTACTATCAGCCCTAATTCACGTAAGTTCACTACTATTCAATATTTTACTAAACTCTGGCCTCGTACCGGTGGTAATAAATGAACCACTAATGTCTCATCCTTTTTGGTGTCTAATGAAGAAGTAAGGTTTTGGAATAACCATTTTATGAATGCATGCAAAAGCTGTTGTTAAAACAGTCTATCGGGATGGATAATTGCACTTCGCTCTCTTCTCTCCTTTCCGGAAGTGAGTTCAATATGGAACAACTTACAATTTCCTGTACTTCAATAATTGGTATCCTTCCTCAAATAAAAAAATTCAGAGACTGTGAAATTAAGAATATATTATTTTATTTTTAATGAGAATTAATACATTTATTCCCATTTGAATCTCTGAAGATAAAAATAATAAATATAATTTTTAAGAAAAGTAATATAAAAATAGAAACCTAATGAGAAAAGTTAGTTGTTTTATAATTAAATATACCTTTGATTAGTTAACTCATTAATGTTTAAATATGAATATAAAAATTGTCTTTAATCTAATTGTGTGAGGTGCGAAATAAATACGCTTGATCACAGATTTATTAATATCCTTTTAAAGTCAATATTGTGGTTTCATGTACGTTTTAGTCTTACATGTGCCTTTCCTCCATTGCGGCGTTGAGTCTTTTACATTTTCACAACAATCTGATCATCTTCCGTTGCTCAATATTTATTGGATTAGAAGAACATAATTTTGCTTTAACCGAGGGACAGAAGGTCCTGTATTAATTCGACTGTTTTATATATTTGTACGTTTGTTAAGCAGTTGCGGCCAAACACATCAACCAATTGTTATGCAATTATTAATCAAGCATTTTTATACAACTAGGCTGAACGATTTACACACACACACACACACACACACACACACACACACACACACACACACACACACACACACACACATATATATATATATATATATATATATATATATATATATATATATATATATATATATATATATATATATATATATATATATATATATATGGTTTATAACTTTTCTGTTTCAAAATGGCGGTCATTAAAAATAATTACTGAACATTTCTAAGTTTACGGGAAAAACGATTATTTTAATTTGTGCTAAATGTCACCCTTACATAGATTCATAGGAGATATATAGTATTAGAAGTTGTTACAAACTGTGAACAAATATATATATATATATATATATTTGTTACAAACTGTGAACAAATATATATATATATATATATATATATATATATATATATACGATAAAAATACAAAAATACAATTTAAGTTTAGCATTTACCAAATATAGAACTAAAACTAGTTTTAATAATCAGTAAATTATCTTGTAGGCAAATAATGAAAAACTACTAGATATTTGACTCCACAGCACTGCTGTGAGATTTCCAACATAATTTTGTATTCAGTTTATATTTTCGGAGTAACTCGGTTCTATTGTTCTTTCAATGCGCGGATGTTTTCATCAAGTAACTTAAGTAATCATCAAATGGTGCAGACTGGAGCAGAGAAAGATTCTTTGTTAAAATATTTTAATTCCAAATGAACGATTAATTTTAGTCATAAATGATTAAGGAAACACAAAACATAGTAGTACGTAGGAAACAAAGTTTTCATTTACGGAAAGAACAATAAAATATAGAATAACATTTTGTGAACAGACGAAATCTGTTGACTTGTAATTGTGAGAATATGCGTAAAAAGTTTATGTGATAGTTTTGCAATAAGTTATTCAACAGTAGCCATACTATGTTTGGAAGGCACAACAAGAGCCACATATTAAGTAAAAGAACGAAAATAATATAAATAGTGATTCATGAAGAAACAGAAAAATTCTCAAATCGTGTCCTACTGGTAAAAAAAAAGAGAAACAACCAAAAACTCTTTTTTCCCGGCTATCCGGTTATCCGGTTTTCCCCCATTGCAGTTAAAAAAAAACAAAAACATTATAACATTGGAAATAAATAAAATATTGACTTCACGTTTGGCGCGTACTTTATTTACTCCTTACGTTTTACAACTGTACTTAAATACAAAGACACACACACACACACACGTATATATATATATATATATTGTAATAAAATATAAACTTGTATATCAAATCTAAACTCGATGTCTTACCAAGATTTCAAGTTAATTTTTTAAAATATAAATGGCAGGTACACGGGAAGATAAGGTTTTTTAGACCTAATTTTTCATGAAAGGTTTTCTGTATTTTTACCTGTAGATAAATACATACTGAAAGTTTCACCGTTTCTTCGTAAATCACGCTGTATATTATAATGGTTATCTTTCATGGATCCATAGTTGATAAGCAACACAATAAAATTGGTTTTATTATTAATTTCGTTCAATCTGTTATTACATTTATAAAATCGATTGTTATAATAACGAGTGTTGATATGGTTTAAACCTTTACGACAAAACTGATTTAAAAGTTCCTGTAGGCTAAGTATATTTAAAAAAAAAAAAAAAAAAAAACTTCCGCCTTCGCTCGATCGGAACATTGTCGAGTTAATATGCACAAATTGTGATAGGACAAATAACGTATGCGGTACAGCGTTAAATTTCATTAGTAAATTTTTGATGGAACAACTGTACGACGAAAACTTAAAGTTCCGATTTTAGCAAAGTCGGTTCTTACAATACTGACCAAATTGTGCAACAATGTGACCCCTAATAATCAAAAAAACTTAAACATACCGGTTTATCAGTTTTAGAGAATGCAAATCTTTCTATTATAAAAGCCATAATTTGTACAATTTAATAACTAATTTCATTAAATTTTTTATTTAATATGAAGACTAATTACCGAAATATGTGACCAAATTGCAAATGAAAAAAATGCGGTATTAAAGTAATATTTCTTTAAACTCGGTCGAACTTTAAATTAGGTAACAACCAAATATGATTCACAATCTGTACAAGTTTAAAGCACAGGAAAAACACGTTTAACTTTCGTTTAGAAATAAATATCTTTCAGAATAAGAAAAGAAAAATCATGAACAAAACTGAGGAAAAGATCATAATGATGGTTCCTTCAATATATAACCTATCTCTCATGAAAGACACGTCGTAGAAAACTCAAAAATAAAGTAACTTTTTTTCTTTCTCGGCTAAAAATAGTATAACGAGGAATGTTATCTTTGGTTTTAATTAAATGTATGAGAAAGTTTGTGCAAACATGACATAATGTAAAATAAGTGTTTATAGAGTACTTTATATCAATAACGACTCTAGGGCCCCATATTATTACACAACCCACATTTTTAGCATTGGGTTTCTCTTTTCAAATTGTTTTGTATTTAATGTCCATTTATCAGTATAAATCAGTATAAGAAAATAATCAAAATCAACTCGGGCATCATTATTAACTAAATTCTAAAATTACTTTGAAAACATTAACTGAACAACGAATGAATAATGGAAATATATTCCCCAGATTCCAAAATCTTTAGTCCAAAATATTAGTTACAAAGTTTGCTTCTTTTTTACTAGATTAAAATGACATACCGTTGAAATAATACAGAGATATTTATATATTTTTTTGATATATAATTAACTACAATTAGGCCTGATAGCAGTCGAAGTTAATGTGACATTAAAACCAATACATAACATGGCATGTGCCAAATGGAAGTTTACAATACTAACGTGAAATGTCAGAGGGTCAATATTTTCATAGTTTTCTGCCCTTATATGTGACAGATTCTTAGTCCGCCATCTGAAGTAAATAATGTTTATTTAAAAAAAAAACTAAAGCATTTTAACTGTAGAGTTTAAGTATGAGATTTAATAAGTGTATAATAATTCTTGTTAGTAGGCCTACATATTTAGAACGTTTTTAAAAAATCACATAAGTAGTACAGATTTGAGTACTTTAGCGTAAATTTTAAATTCTAAGTAAGTAATTTTAATTTCTAAAACAAAATAGGTGCTTTCCTCTTACACTCTATTGTCTTAGGTTTATTAATATGGAAAACATAAGTATAGTATGTATTAGACTTTATTTCTGATGAAAACCAAATGATCAACCTACGTTCCTTAACACCATCCCTGCCTACTAAATATGTACGTTATTTCCAGATAAAAATGATCGAAATAATTATTTAAAAACTTATATTTTATAAATGGAAGTTTTATATATTTCAACAGTTTTTTTGCTAATTAGGCTGCAGGACAAATTTAATTAAAAATTATGAATTACAATTTTTGTTTTCATACAATTACGTACAATTTACTGCATATTGTCCTCTTTAACACTCAGCTTGTTATATTGGATCACTAATTAAATGACATATTTTAAATTTATTCACAAATTGCATGAAAACTGCACAGTTATTGTAAGATCGTTATGGGAGTTTATAGAGGTGGAAAAGAACCTTTATTTGGATCATTACTTTGTTTTTACATTTCTAAATTAGTTGGATTAGAGAGGTTTAAAAACAAATAAAAAAATTTGATTTTTCGAAGTTCTCTTAGTTTCCGCTAATAAATCGGAAACTATTTTGCAAATAGAAAATTTTCAAGATATTATTCCTTTAAAATTTCCATTAGCTACAATGTGCTGTTTTTTGTGTATCAGTACAATGAAAACTAACAGAAATATCATCTTAATAAGGAAAGTTTGTGATCACCTTCAGTGATGTAATCATCTATATATATTATTGTAAAGTGAACAGTAAACAATGTTAAATTCCCATTTGAAGGGGTATCGGTGTTTACAGGAAACACTGGATTGCTATAGAAAGATTTTCTATTAAAATTCTTTAATAAGTTTCTTTTTTAGAATATTCATAACAACCGATTATCATGAAGAGGTTAAATATTCTAATCTATGTTAGCGCCCTATAGTGAGTGTTTTTGGGGTGAGATGTTGTTCTCTTTATAATCTCCCTTAATTGAGTGAAAAGCTTAGAGTATGGGATGAACACTCCACCATTAGCCTAATATTGCAAATCTACCCCCTGTTAGGTTCTGAGTTATTGTCTTAAGTCCTTTATTACTGCTTTTAGTTATAGGCCCTCCTATACTTTGTCCCGACAAATATTGCCTCTAAAATTACTTACACAAGGTTATTGTCCACATTGATATTAACATAAATCTAAAATGAACTATTTGCTATCATAGTTACTTAAAAAAAAACCTGGTTGATAACTTGAAAAAAGAAAACGGTAGAATCACTTCCGTGAACAAAAATCAAGGACAGAAAAAGAGATAATAATATTACAATGTTTATCCATAGAAATATAATAAAATAAGATTTTTGAAGAGGTTGCTGTTTTAAAACAAAATTTAACATCTACAATTTTATTATTCTACACGTTACCTATAAACACCTAAATAAATTAATACATTATTACAATCAAAATATAGTTTGAATAAAAGAATATTTCACTTTATTTTCCTCCAATATCAATACTACTTTTAATAAGTTTGAAGTAGTTTATAAATAATTACCAAAACACAAATTCTGACATAGTACATACTGTCTGTCACTGAAACCGGTTGGAAAGTAGAAATTTAAAAAAATCATTTAAATGGTGTAAATACAGGGTGTTCAACTTAAAAGAGGCCCTATTGCTCATTTGGTTGTAAAAAATGAATTTTCTTTTGGGAATGCATGAATTTGTGTGAAACGGATTAAATACTGTTTCTAATGTTGGTATGAGTGGAGCTGGAGTGGGGATGGCTGGTTATTTCTAGTATGGAGATGCTACAGGAATTTTTTGAGGGAAGAATCATTTCAACAGGATTGTGACCACCACGATCCCTTGATCTGTCCAGTCTTGACTTCTTTTTGTGGGGCTACTTAAAAGAAATTGTTTACAGGACCAATCTTCATACCCTACAGGAATTGAAGACAAACATTACTAATACAATTATTAATGAGATAGACAGAGTACAGCTAAGAAGAGTGGCCAAGAACATGGTGAAACGTGTTAACAAGTGTCTAGATATGGATGGACGAAAATTTCAAAATCTGTTGTAATTCTTGGTATAAAATCAACCTTTTAATGTAGGGGGTCATAAAGATTTAATGTTTGTTTTTGCCATAAAGATTTACGTTCGATTTTGCACATGAGTGTTGTTCATTAATCCTCAAATTTGAACAAAATCAATCCAGTAAATTTTGAGCAATGGCGTCTTTTATATGTGGACGATTTTTTTACCGATAATTCACGAACCAACATTCGTTTGATAACGACTTTAAAGGTGCATACAAATTAATATATCCCCAAACAATGTAAATTAATGTAAAGTTAATAATAAAGAGCCTGTTTTTTCAACAGTCTAAGAGATCTTAGTAATGTGTTCACGTAATGAAACACGCGTTTACCAGAGCCACGTTTACGTTAAATTCAATAAAATTCAATAATAATTTGCCATCGAGAAAACATGAAAATCGGAAAGGGATAGCGTAAACCCCAAAAGAAGCTGTCGATTCAGGGAGTTAAAAGACTTAGCACGAAAAATCTGATTACTAATCCACGAAAAATAAATAGGGGCATTTTATATAAAATCATAGAAAATCTATTATTCATCTGAAGTAACAAAAAGGAAGGGGTGCCCAAGATAAATAAGGATGTTGTGTAAATGTCGAAGGTAAACCTCACTTCAACCAAAGTGAGGTCTAAAATATTAAAAGGTTAAAAATATCTAAAAGGCTAGGTGTGAAAATCCGTGAGATAAAAGTTAAGAGAAAAAGGTTCACAAATGTTTATATTGTTCTTTGTAGTGAAATTTATGGATTAAAAAAATCAAATATGTAAGTAAGAATTTGTGTTTAAACTTTCTGCACAGTCACTTACATAACTTTTTCAAGTCTGTCACAATAATTGTTTTCTCTCTGTCTTCTTAATAAGAACTTTGACAATTATTCCTAACACAATTCTTATCAGTTTTGTTTTTACCAACTCTCATCATTTTAGCCGCAAAAGGTGTCTCCGAGATATTAACCATGTAGGTATATTCACGTGGCAGATATGAAGTCACGTTCTCATGCTTCTGATGGAGGGTAAATTGCGTTAACCTTACATATATTAATGTCTCTATATCGTATCCGCGATGCTACAAGAGAAAACCATTCTTTCATTATATCATCTCCTTATCTTGTGTTTTTATTCACCTTGCAATAAGCCCATTGTGCAGTACAATAGCTAATTATAAATGAAGTGTGGCTGTACAACCAAACCACCAGTCTTTATCCTACACACAAAGAAATATCAAAATGAAATTATTCCGAGCTATGCAGTCAAAATACGGCCTACTTAATAAATTCCTTTATAAAAGAAAAAAAGAGATAACAAATATCAGCTACCTTTCATTTTACAACACAACAAGTCAATAAAGAAATATCCAATAATATTGATTTAATCCGTTATATGGGTATTGGAATTTAAAGATTGAAAAGAGTAACACTTTTCAATAAGCTATATTCATGGTATTTTGGTCTAATATAATTTTTTGACACAGATTTACTCTTATTATTTTTATCTCAATTAATGATAGGCCTACATTACAATTATTTATTAAGCTAATTGAAAAAAAAACAACAATTTAAAACATTTGAATACTTTTTTACTTTAATAAAAATGTGTACAAGTATTTTTAGTGTGTGGATACTCTAATAAATTGTAGATGTTTTTACTTACTCACAGAGTTTAGAGTAAGTAGGTGATGGGTAAAAAATACCTGTGTCCAAATTTTGTGTGTGGAAATATTAGTTTTAAGATCTTCTGAGTGCAATAAATAGTTTTGAGAAAAATGTCTGTCTGTCTAGCATCTGTAGTGCTCTACAGCCTAAACGATTGGACAGATTGTAATCAAATTATGCTCATATATCAAGACAGTTGTTTCAGTTTTTGATCGATATCTCAAAATATCGGAGTACTTGTCTCAAGACAAATACACGGAATTCCATTTTTTTTAAACTGTCAACAAAAGAACAGATTTTTCTAAGCTATGACTAGTTTTTTTATTCAGTTAATTTATCAGTTGTGAGGGAAAAAATTATATTACTTCAGAGTACGAAACAACTTTAAATTTAAAAAAATAACAGTTTGTCTTCAATATCTAATGTTTAATTTTTTTTTAAGTTTAAAAATGGAATCATCTTTATCAAATCATTTTCAATAAGATATACTTTTGGATGTAGTCATTATTAAAGAAACTAATTTTAATTTACTTACCTGAATGTAACACGTAATCCTTAAATTCGTTAAGAATGTTTAAAATGATGGTAAAATTGTCAAAATGAGCGTAATGTACATTAAAAATATACAAACTATCTACTATACATTCTGTGGTTTCTGTTAAAGGGAAATTTAATTTACAGACTAGACATAATTAACTAATCTTTTATAGAAAATAATCCTTAGAAACACTTTTCTGTGGTATGCAAGTTAACCACATGGCAAATAAATCTGTTTAATTTAGTAAAATGTTATGAGGGATTTGTCATATGTTTTTTTATCACTGTTATAATTAGCTTCTCAACTTTGAAATTAGCAGTATTTTTTGAATATACGAATTTAGCTTCAGAGAGGCAAGAGTTTTAAATTTGTTTTGGTAAATTAGTTGTTTCCTCAAATAAAACCACTTTGACGTCTGCACTTCTCTAGATGAGCCTTTATTGATCATAACTTGTTTAATAATAAAATACTGGGGGTTTCATGGTAAATAAAACACCAACACAACAAATAAATCCTTAGAAACAACACTCTGCGGTGTGCAGCTATTCTACATTGCAAATACATATATCTCTTTTATGTTGCCTTACAATTCAGTAGAAATTCTTATTGATTTATCAAGTACAGAGGCTCAGGATGCTTGGTGCAGTGCACTTTCATTGCTTTTGTTAGCTTAAGTATTGCTTAAATAAAGTGATGCAATAGTAATGAAAAGGCGTGAAAAGACATGTAAATATATGTTATCTTTTTTTATAATATATGTATGAAATTGATTTTCGGTTTATAAATTAATTTTTGGAAATTGCAATGAAACTTATCATATAATGTAATTAAAAATAGAAATTCTAAAATTTGTATTATATAATATTCATCTAAGATTTAAAATTAAATATTATCTTCAACAATTTCTTCGATAAAAAGTGTTTAGTTGTTTGTTAGAAATCAAATCACAACTCTCTTTGATTGATTATTATGTTCTGAATTAAAATTTAAATGAAGGCCCATTTAAATTGACTAATAGAAACATCAAATGAATCTGTATTAAACCGTTTATTGTAGTAAAAACATTCTGAAAAAATTGGTATTGATATCTCAATTTGTTCTTGAATTATGACAAAAGACAAACAAACAGACACATGAAGAACGAAACATTTTTATTTTTTTTTGACAAAATGCTTTTAGGAACTTTTTCTTTACTTTGATGTGTAGAACCAGTTTACAAAGTTGGCACCCTACTTACTGGACATTCTATTAATTACACCTTTTCATTTCGATTGAACATGTAATTGTAAATTACAAATTTATCTCTGTCGGCACACATTTTGGTACTTATTGAGGCGGAACGCTGGCAAGTTGTCTAATCGGATTACAACTTTCCTACTTTAGGTTTAAATTGAAATACATAAAGCAATATCAATTATGAAGAGTTTGGTGTTGTTTTTAATAACTGATTCACGTACCGATATGTTATTATACATTGAAAAATTTGGAATAGGTAATTTTGGTCTCCTAAATCTTTTAATCCATTTTATTTTAACACTCTAGATGTGACGAATATATCAAAGGGTACGAAATTTAACAAACACTATTTTAGTTCGTTTGGGGGTAGTGCACTGAATAATATACAAACCTTATATACTTCCCGAAACCACTTTTAATGCTCAGAGGGCCTTAAAACGAATATTTCCGTAAACAAGTAAACATCAATTTTGTCGCACATTATATATATATATATATATTTAATATTAATATACTAGAAAGTAAAATTACGAACCTAATAGCCAAGTCTCTTGTATACGAATTTTCATAAGCGAACCCTTTTAACCCCCCCCCCCCTATTGAAGAGCATCTCAAAATGGGTATTTCTTTGTAAATGTCGACAAGTTTTTTTTACTCATTACAAAATTTTTACTACGTATGATAGTACGTATGTGAAATCGTAAATTAAGAAAATTAACAAAAAGTTAGCTCCTCACTAAAGTAAAATAAATTCTATTTAGGGTAAATTAACTTAGGATAATCCGATAAAGAAACAAACAAACATGTAACATATAAAGTGGTAATTTTCTTAATAAAACCGACGGTAATTTGTATCCACTCTCACTAATCTCGAGTGTTTCATTAATCATATTTACAATTTCAGTCATCACTTAGTGGAATTGATGGATTGAACAATTCCTTGCCAGTTAATTGATACGTTGTATCTGATATTTGATTGCAGCTACATATATTGCAGAGCTATAAATTGATTAAGTACCATACATGTACTGTTGGTTGTGTTTGTCATAACATTGATGAATAGATGAGTGCCTTCATTATTACAATATTAAGATACAATATTACAATATTAAGAGGAATGTGCAATTCAATGATTGCCCATTACGTGCAAATAATATTTACACCATTCTGTTATAAGTTAGGTTAGTAAATGACTACATCATTGGAGTGTCTAATATCAACTGTTTTATTATCTGCAGTCTTACATCTTACAGTCCCTAACTTGTTGGACTTTACATTTAGTTATCTTATCTAGATAACTATGTACACATCTATTACTACACCCCCCATTTCAACATATTTAAAGAACATAAAACTCTCTTAATATATACATATAAACAATAACATTGACAAAATAATTTTTCCTTCTATAAACAAAATTAACAATATTGTTTTACTATTCTTCCATAAAAAATTACAGACTAATTTAAACAATAACAATAACAAAGTTTTTTCTTTTGTAATCAAAATTAATATTGAAGCCTATCTGGCTGTTTTACTATTCTTCCATATCTGGTAGTCAATTCTTTACTACCTTCTGTTTGATTAGGATCACAATCTTTATTTGGAATAACTGTTTCCTGTAATTTATTTGTTTCATCAAAATATGGATTGTTACAAAACATTTTAGAATTATCTTTGATTAAATCTTTTCTATTTCTTTCAATTTTTCTACCATTTGGTAAACTTATGATATATGACCTAGGTTTGTGACCTGCTTTGTAAACAACGGCTGGGATCCATTCCTTATTTATTTTTACCCTAACTTTGTCATTATCATGGAATGGGTGTAGCAACTTTGAATTTTTATCAAAATAAAATTTTTGAATTTTTTGTTTTGCCTGTAATGTTTGTTTAACTTTATATTCATTTACTTTGCTGGGTTTCAATCGACTATTTATAATAGGAATGACTCCTTTTAACCTCCGACCCATTAATAATTGAGCAGGAGAGTAATTTACTTTACTGATACTAGTATTTCTTTGTTCTAATAGACACAAATAAATATCTTTGTTAGTAGCTTTTGCCTTTTTAATCATGATTTTGGTTGTTTGTATGGCTCTTTCTACCATACCATTAGATTGTGGAAATCTAGCACTACTTGTAATGTGTTGAAAATCCCATTCTTTAGCAAAATCTTTAAATATTTGTGAACTAAACTGAGGTCCATTATCAGATTGTACAATATCAGGAATGCCATGTCTGGCAAAAATAGATTTGATACATGTAACCACTACAGGGCTAGTAGTATTACTTAACATCATTATTTCAATATATTTAGAATAATAATCAACTACAAGTACATAATCCTTATCATCTAAATAAAACAAATCAATACCAACTTTGGACCATGGCCTATCTGGAACCGAGTGAGGCATAAGGCTTTCTTTTGTATTTGATTTTTGATAACGCAAACAAATATTACAGCTACTTACTAGGTCTTCAATATTTTTTGACATACCTGGCCAATATAATAATTCTCGAGCTTTAGACTTACTAACTTCAATACCCGAATGATTTAAATGAATTCTATTAAGCATATCTCGTCTGAGTTTTTCAGGTACGACCAATTGTTGATTTTTAAATATTAAGCCTGATGTTTCACTCAATTCACCCCTTACATTCCAATATGGTTTAATAATATTTGGTAACAATATCTTATGTTTAGGCCATCCTCCTTTTATACAATTATATAGTTGTTGCATCTCATTATCTTTTTTAATTTCATCCTGAAATATTTTTATTTTTTCTGACGTTATGGGAAGATTTAATGTAAGTGTACAAACTTGTGCTTCTATTTCATTGTCTAAAAAAGTGTCAATAGAATTTAATTTGTCTTTATCAATGTTTTGATATGCCCTAGACAATGTATCTGCAAGGTACATTTCTTTACCTGGCTTGTATACTAAACTATAATCATATTTTTGTATATTAATTAACATTCTTTGTAATCTTGGTGGACATAATACAAGAGGTTTCTTATATATAGAAATTAATGGTTTATGGTCAGTTTCTATAACTACATGTTTACCATAAATATATTGATAAAATCTATTACAACCAAAGACAATAGCAGCCATTTCTTTTTCAATGGTTGCATAACCTTTTTGACAATCTGTTAATGCCCTTGAGGCATAAGCAACAGGAACATTATTTTGTAATAAAACTGCTGCTACACCATCTTTGCTAGCATCTACAGACATTGTAACAGGTTTATCAACATCATAATAATACAATAGTGGTTGAGAACTTATAAGCTTCTTTATATATTTGTAGTGGGATTACATTAGCATGTGCACCTGTATCTAGTTTAAAATCAATAAACTGACCTGGAATAATTTCAAGTTTTACTGACCAATTGTCAGTTTCATATTTATTATTCGATCCTAGGGCACCAATAAATAAATAATCACTTCTTACCTCTTTTTCACTAGTTTCTTTTTCAAACATGTGTAAATTTTTTGATTTACAACATGTAGCAAAATGATTTGATTTTTTACACTTATTACACATTTTTCCATATGCTGGACACTTGAATTTTGGATGTTGCCTATCACATCTGTAACACTTTTTTCCACTATTAACTTTTGGAGCAGTTGTTCTTCTTGTCGGTTGATTTTTCTTGAAAGATGACGATCCTTGAATAGCATGTACATCTTCATTCCTTGAAGCATCTTGATTTATATCCTTTGATTGTAAACTGGAAATTTCTGCCGCCCTGCAGATGTCAATTGTTTGTTGTAAATTTAAATTTTCTCTAAGTAGTCGTTCTCTTAGGTTTTCATTTTGAATGCCTAATGTAATTTGATCTCTAATTAGACTCTCTGATAAGTCGCCAAACTCACATGTTAAACTTTTAGCTTTCAAATCTGTAACAAATTGATCAATGTTTTCATGTTTTAATTGTATACGCGTTCGAAATTTAAATCTTTCATATGTTACATTTGTACGTGGAATGAAGTAATCTTCAAACTTTTTTAACAAAATATTAAATTTATTTTTTTCTTCAGGTTTTAAATTAAATGTGTTAAAAATATCTACACTCTCATCCCCTATTACGTGGAGTAATATAGCACATTTTAGTTTATCTTCTTTTTCTTCTGCTTGAGTTGCCAACAAATAATTCAAAAATTTTTGTTTCCATTTTTTCCAATTTTCTCCAACATTACCTTGAAGGCTCAATTCCTTTGGTGGTTTTAATAAAGTACTTTCCATCTTACATGAAAATCCTTTGTCTGAACTTACTTTTTCCTGTGCAGTCTTGTTCTTAGAAAGCACGTTTTCTTCTGACTTCATAAATGTATCACACTATTTTACATTATTGTTAAGTAAATCTTTCACTTCTACTGTTTTTTTTTTTTATAAAAAAAACATTTTAATTAATTTACTCTATAAAATCACTTTTTGACTGCGCCATGTTATAAGTTAGGTTAGTAAATGACTACATCATTGGAGTGTCTAATATCAACTGTTTTATTATCTGCAGTCTTACATCTTACAGTCCCTAACTTGTTGGACTTTACATTTAGTTATCTTATCTAGATAACTATGTACACATCTATTACTACACATTCAGTCTGTAATCTTGGTTAAGTGCCATCAGAGGAATCACCTTATCCAAACAATTTTTACGAATATAAATATTTAATTTAACTGGTGCTTATTTAACTGGAACATAACTAAACCAAAACTAAATAACATCACGTTTCACAAAAAAACCTTCTCATTCACCAATTCTCAAAACCAAGTAAAAACAATTAAAACTATGCACCATCAAAAAATATCAGTTCTGTAGTTGTCAGTCAAATATTAAAAATGAGCTATGGATATCGGCTTTGATCAAATATTTATATACATTTAAATATAGCCTAAACTTGTTTAGCTTAAAATTTCTGCCCACAATATATTTCCCTGCTTAATGAGTGATACTCTGTTACTTTAGATTAAGAAGATAAAATACTTCTTTGTCTACGTAGAATATGTAGTCTCCTCTAATGGACGAATCTGTATTTATCAGTCCAAAATTCATCGACTTTCCTCAAGGCCGCTTACAAATATTGTATTGACCTTTAACTGGTATTTATGCGCAAGTGCATGTAAGTAGATCAGGAGGATCATTCACCTTCAAACCTACAATACCGGAGACTCATTTCAGGATAACCTTGTTATATAATTCACTATATTAAAACAGCCCGAAATCAATCTGAAGTTATTGAAAAGTGAATAACTTCAACGCAGCTTGACTGTCTGTTTGTGTATATATTTTTTTGTCAGTATATGCCTAATTAAGGACCTTTCTGACGCAGAAACCTGTAGCAGTATCCTGAACGTGAAATATCGATATTTTTACATAATCAGTAGTTGACAACATATTGGTCCTGACGAACGAGATTTTTAATTTATGATCTCAGTAAATATATTTGATTTACCAAAAACATTAAACCAATAAAATATCGGCTTTCTGCCTTGAAATCTTAAATTAATTCCACATCCATTACTATATTTGCCATTACCTTATTTACACATTTAATGATAGGTGAGTCACTTGAATTAAGTTAGTTATAACATTAATTTGTGTTTAGGTTTATCAACAACTATTTCCACGGAAAGATAAAAGCTATCATTGTAAAATGTAATAACTTCTTAATTGCAGTGGTTGAGGTTTTTATATCATTTACTCGTAAAAAGTTTGCTTGTGTCAAATTGACCGTGGACCAATGGAATTCATTTAAGATTTAATATTTATATAACAAAGACATTTCCTTCACGTTGGTCTATATAATTTTATGACGAAAAAGTGTTTTATAAATATATAATCATACAATTAGATAATTTATGGATCATAGTTATTTTAATTTAATAATTCAATAAACTGTAAATTTTTTTTCTATTGTAAAAACTTTGTTAAAATACTGGTGTAACTAAATATATTGACAAGAGTCTTTTATATTGAAGACAAAATCAATAAGCCTTACTTAAAGTCAATTTACTGTTTTACATTTCAGTAATTGGATTCTTAACAAGAATCAATAAAATAACAGCTCTCATATAGTCAACCAATACTTTCTCAGTTTGGTTGATCATTTGTCTTTCAACATTGCTTACGTTTATAAATTTGGAGGTTTACGTGGATTTTATTGACCGATCGTAGCGAGGTACTGTTAAGTCCACCATTTGACATTTCGTGTATTTGGACGGGATTTTAATCATTATGAAGAAAGCTTCTTAACTAGGCCAAACAATACACGTACAACGTTAAGTTGTTTTTTTTCATTTTAAACGTCAACCATTTGATACAGTTACCGTATAGTTAATTAATGGCGTTAACACAAGTGCTTGAATACAACGGTGCGTTGATATTTATTCAATATAATGGGTGTGGACATTGGAAAATAACCAATCATATTGAAAACAACCTGTCAAAGAAGAATCTTTGACACCTGTAGGGTGTGTTTTTATCTTACTAAACAAAATATAAAACTTCTTGAAAGATTTTTTTTATGGTTTCCTTCATAAAAAATAAAAACTTTTATATTGTAATAGGGTAAAACTTATCAATTAAATTATTAATAACATTTACAGTGTTTTGTTATTTAAGATTTCTTCTAAACCTTTATATAACTTTCAGGAACCTGGGTAGAGATTGAAACAGTTAATGGTGTGTGTAATGGTTCGTTTTTCAGTTAAGGCAGTATAGCGTTCATTTACATCCATAGCTATAGGATAATATTATCTTCTTCTGTGATTCCAATGAATCGTAAATCACAATCAGAACGTAAAGAGCAGAACAACCAAGTAGAATTTTATGTGTTATTATTTCTCACGGTAACGGGTTTTTATTCAATTATCTATTTACTCTGATATATTCTACAGTTTATTCTTGGTTTATGAATATTGACTTGTCACATCGTGTGCTTAGTCAGTAGCCACATTGAGTTTACAAGAATCATTTATTGAATGTATTAACGCAACCACCGAGCGAAATCTACTCTTCACGTAACTACTAGTAGATAGAAACTCCATTCATTTTGCTGGTAGTTCCGTCATTTTCATTTCGCGGAGAATGAAAATCTAAACGGTGATGAGTAATGGCTGATTGTTAAAACGGTCACTGCGAGAGTGAAAGTTTCATGCATACATATGAAGGTACACTTCATCTCCATCACGAACATTACGTGTAGTGTTTTATAAGTTTTAGCTATGATAATTCAAATTGGGTATATTTCTCCAAAATTCAAACTTCTGAGACTTCGATTAATAATTAAGTAACATTTGAATCTACAATTTATTTGACTTAATACTCTCATAACTTGTATTCTTTTATTACAGGTATGTAAGTGGGTAATTACCTGTCAACCTCATGTCACTGTTTATTAAGTTCGTCACTCTTTATTAATTTACTAAACTCTTTCCTTGTACTGGTGCTATTAAATAAACTGCATGAACGGCTCATCTGATTTGACACCTTTACGCTATGAAGGGTTTTGGAATAGTAATGCTGAGGCTGTTGTGATGACGGTCTATTAGAATAGCTATATCTACTACGTATTTTTTTTTACACCACTTTCCCTTCCGGTGGTGAGTTCGATAACCAACAACTAGTAGGATAATATATTGTAGTTCAAATGGCATTCCCTCTACCTAAATAAACATCCAGAGACTGTGAAAATAACAAAATAATATTTTTCTTCAAAGGGAATTGAAACTTTTATTTCCATTTAAGTCTCTGGAGATAAAATATACTAAACCGAAATGAAAAATAAATACAATTTAAAAGATGTAATAGTATAAAACGAGTTACTTAAATAGAACAGATAATCCTTTTATAATTAAAGTTCTTTTGATTGTTTAAGTCATTATTATTCTCTTTGTTGTATAAAAAATAGCCTCTAGCCTAAATGTGTGAGATGAGAAATAGATACATTTTATCAAAGACTTTTTAATATCCTCTTAAAACCAATATTGCGGTGTTCATTTTCGTTTTCCCATTTAATATATCTTTCCTCCATTGTGGTATTGTTTCTACAGCACTTTGTTGTTCTTCTGTCACTCCACATTTTCAAAAATTGCCCGTAAGAAAAACCTGAACTTGTTTAACCGAGTGAAAGGAGATCCTGTTTTAATTTATTTGAGGACCTCCTTTTTTGTGTCAATCCTAGCATTTTTTTATGATTATTTATATTTTGTCTTAATCTTAGAGAGTTAATTTAGTACTATGTTGAGAATTTAGAAACATATAAATCTTCTATGATTAGCAAAAAATTAAACTCAATTTAATTATTTATATACTAGTAGAAATAATTGTTATAGCAAGTCCTCTTTTTACTCGACCTTTTGGTATGTTGTCGTATATTTGTAGGTTTGTTACACAGTTACGGCCAAACAGATGAACCACTCGTTATGCAATTTATTATCAGCGTTTTTACAACTTGGATGTACGATTTATATATAAGATATTTTTATATCTATTTTAAATTAAGGACATTCTAAAATGTTAGTGCATGTTTCCCATACTTAGACATGAATATTTCTATTAGGAATACACAGAGTGCTCCAAAGTATTAAACATAATGGTATAAACAAATTATTACAAAGAGTAGTTCAATAGAAACTTACAAAGTAAATTTAAATTTAAATGGTTTTCTATCACTTTATAAACAGGAAAGTCTTATCTGCAAAAAAGTTTTCAAATCAATAAATTTTTATGTATTTATTTTGTAAATTTTTCTAGATAATATTTTAAAATTACAAAATAGAGTATATATTACCTAAAGCATTAGAATTCTGATCGTAAGGAATGATAATTTACAACCACAATGTACTGTTTAATCCATACAGAATTTTGATTAGTTTACTTCTCCTTATCCAGTGTTGCTTTGTGAATTAGAAATCGTATTATCTACAGTTACTTAGTTTTATTAATATTATCGTTTCACTTTTCGGCTCTATGAATAGGGACATTGGGTTTACCATAACGATTTAAACATCCAAAAAGCGCATGCTTCGAAGTATTAAATATAATGGTGTAAACAAAGTAGAACCAGCAGTCGTTCTAAATAAAATTTGAAAAGAAAATTGTAATTTTAATGGATTTTAAATAAATAATTTTAATAAATAAAAAAAAATAAATAATAATAATAATAAAAACCATCCTTATTTACTACGTTTAAATTTTGTCATTGTACATCTTTAACGAGTTGAATGTTTAAATTTTTTTAAATAAATTATATAAACGATGAATACAGAACTAGGACCTACGATCCTAAAGAATCTTAAATTAAAATAATCATAATCAATTTCACTGAACAAGCTACTAATAAAACATTATATATTTTTTTTCTTCTAATCAGTGATGTATTGTTCAAGTGTACATTAAAACTGTCGTATTAACTCTTGTTACTTTGTAAAATATTGTGCTGCCTCGCGGCGCTATGAACTAGCGACATTGTGTTTACCGAAACAAATTATTATTTGGGTTCGAGAAAACAATTATTTTAATTTGAACGAATTGTCATTCATACAACACATCATAAAGATATATTAAATTGGATGCTGTTCCAAAACTGGAAACAAACGTGTAAAGGAAAACTATAAGTTTAGAATTATGGCAGGTAGTAAATCAAGAACTAAATATTGTTGTAATTGTATGCTGTAGGGGTAAAATTAAAAAAAAAAAAAAAAAACTATTTGGTATTCTACACGTCACAGCACTGCTCTAAATTATCTAAATTTGTATTCATACAGAGTAGTTATCCTTAGGTAAACTCTCTTATTTACAGAGTAATTTGTTTTTATTGTTCTTTCAATGCACAGATGTTTCAACAATTAACTAGGTCATCATCAAATGGCACAGAATATAGCAGAGCAAGTTCCTAAATTAATATATTTTATTCCAATAAAATAATTAATTCAATTGATTAATTAATAATAAAGGGTATAAAAACACTACACTCTTTACGAAACAAGATTTTTATTTTCAGGAAGAGGAATAAAATGTTGATTAACATTCAGTAAGTGTTAACTTATTGTGAGAATTTTCGAGAGAACGTTTTTGAGACAGTTTTTTCATCTAAAAAAGGAACACAACACTACAAAAATGTTGAAATTGGTTGACTAATTTGGTTCATATTTAAAACTAATATCAAGATTGATTAAAGAAATATTCCGATTGATTTGCAAGTCATAGAATATTGCTGTCATAAAATAATTAGAAAAAAACATAAACAAACATTAAAGAAACATTAAATAACGTTTATATGATTTAGGATATGAAAGAGTTTATGGCACTATCAAAATAAGAAAACAAAAATCAAGAAGAAAATTCACAAAAAGTTTATAAGGAGTAGCCCATCTGTATTCAAAGTACAGTAGGCTATCTTTCACAAATGATACATAATTAAACTTTAATTTCGGGGACATAACGAAGAATATTGTTTGCTAAATGGGTACAAGAGGGAGTTGTTAGTGCAAACATGACATAATACATTATAAATGCGCATCTAATTGCGGCAATCCAGATAGATTGTAGAGCATTGCATATTACTAACAACAACTGTAGTACCGACGTCACTTTGTTACAAAAACCACACTTTTGGCTTAGGGTACTTAACACGGATATTTCCACAATAAAGTGAACATTGATTTTTCCTCTTGTCTAAATAACTGTACTGCATATGTAAGAGCGTAACAAAACTATAAATACTTCATATATGTCGTTGTAAATGTATATTTACGAAACCTTAATCAAATTGGTAATGGTTGACAGCAAGGGAAATACAATGATAACAGCTAAAATGTTTAAAGAGAAGCTGGGAATAAGCTGCTTTCATTCAGTACCCCACCTCCAACCCCAAGCCACTGTTCTACTTTTTCCCCCTTTTCTAAATCTAACCATAAATATTTTGATCAATATTGAAACACATTTTATACTTCGAGCTATATACACTTGTTAATCGGGTTAGATGAATCCTCCAGGTTTTATACAATCCATTTTCATACGAGAAAAATTATTATAAAAACATCGCAGGTACATGTATTTATTTTACAGAATAATAATTCCAAACATATTTGTATCGATTAATTACAATTTGATAATAAAACGTGTCCAAATGTTGACTCCATCATCATAAACTAATCATTAAGTTATTGGAAAATAAAAACTCCTATCATTATGTAATTATAATCTTTAAAAAATCCATTATTATAACAAACTATAATTTTGTAAAAAAAAAAAAAATAATAATAATAATAAATTAAAAAAAATCACTATTGAAACTGAAGATATTACCTTCTGTTATTTATATATGAACAGGAAAACACTACTTTAAATTTCAACTGAAGTTTTTTTAAAAAAATGTAGTGATATTTTGATATTTACGAATTATAAATTGGAATTTTTTCAAATAATAATCTTTTACATAGGTAAGTCTTAAATCAATAGTATATGTGACACATGTACGATGTTAAATAGTTGCTCCCTATTTTCTAAGTAACAATACATCGTGGACTTCATTGTTCTGATATTTTATCCCGTGTTGGTGTGCAACTTTGTGGTATTTTACGTGTAATTGAATAATTTTTGTTTACTTATGATAATATAATTTTACATATGGTGTTCCACACAGGTTTGAATCAATAATCTTTACATTAGAACAAAATTTGAATGCAATCGGTAGAGATGATTATGTAGGCCTAGTAGCTAGAAAATGCATTCAATCTATGAGTGTCCTTCATTTTACACTTATTATGATCTCATATTTAAATTCAACAAAATTGCTTGGTTTAGTTTTAAATAAACATTTATTTACTAGCTATAACGGACTAACAATCTGTCAAATTAAAAGGCCAGAAACTGATGAAAATAATGACCCACTGACATTTTACGACAGAATTGTAAACTTTCATTTGGCACATTGCATATTAGGCCTATGCAATAGCTTAATGTCACACAGACTTTGGTTGTTATCAGGCTTGTTCGTAGCTGATTTTTATATTATAAACAATATCTATAAAAAAAAAAAAAAAAAAAAATAGCATTACCTAACCTCGGTATTATGAAATGTGCAACAATCGTTGCACTAGAATAAGTTTTCAAGAATCATTCACGCTTAGGTAATGTTGATGTCAATTTTTCATTAATTTGTTTATATATTAGATATTTATTGAGAAATACACTTTAAATAGTGCTAGTTGATATATATATATATATATATATATATATATATATATATATATATATATATATATATATATATACCTGCAATACTTTTGTTTAACAAACAAGTTGGAGAGTAACGTAAATTTCAACATTTTAAAAATTGTATACTACTATTTAAAAGATTGAGAGATAAAAAACCTTGATCTCAAAATTTTTATTTTAAGATTTAGTCTTATAAAGATTTATATGTCATTATTAGTTTGGATTCCTTTTCTATCTATTAAATATAAGTTCTTATAATCCTGTAAAAAGAATTTTACACGGCCTATGTTAAAATTTAAAAATCACTATCACAAAATCATATTTCCAATACGTGCTCTTTTTGGCTATCAAATTTAAAACATTACACATTTTTATATCGAAATAAATGCTTTCTAGGGCAGAACGTAGCAGCGTTCCTAATTAAAGTCTACATTGTCATAGTTATACACAATGGACAATTTCGTAAAGAAAACATATGTAAAACAAAAATAAATAATATTATTCCTTAAGAAAATCAAATAATCAACCCGCATTCTTTAATCACCCCCCCCCCACTCCCCTTTGCAAATATCTATCTATCAAGGGGTCGAATATTTAATACATAAAATTACTTAAATTATTTTTTACATAAAAAAAGATCAAAACTAATATTTAATAACATCATTTTTTTAAAACAATTTCAACAATTTTGGCTAACTATGCAGCACAACAAACTTAATTAAATATTAAAAAATCATAATTTTTGTATAACAAAATTTTATACAATTTATTTTAAATTGTCGTATTTATTGCTTAAATTGTTACAGTGTGACAAAAGTTGAATCAAATATTTGAAATATTAAAAATTATTTCAGAAATTACTCGAAATTGGGGAGTTTTTTTTTGGATTGACAAGGGAGCCAATAGAGCTGGAATAAAGCTATATTATTAGAATTATGAGTATGTTCTATTTTTTATTGGTTGGATTAGAGAGATTTAAACACTAATATAAAATCTTGATTCTTCAAAATTATTGTAGTTTTCCCACAATAAATCGGAAACTAATTTGTATATACAAAATTGTTAGTTAAAAAAATAAATTACCTACAATATACTTTTTTGTATAACAGTACCATGAAATCTGAAGAAATATTATCTTTTAATAAGGAAATATTTCGATCGCCTTCTGTAATGTAATAATCAATTTATATATATATATATATATATATATATATATGTATATATATATATATAATTGTAAAGTGTACAAAACATAATGTGAAACATTGTAATGGAGTATCGTTGTTTCCGGGAACAATAGATCCCAACAGATCGATTTTTATATTAAAAATTCATTGATAATTTTCTTTTTTAGAATATTCATAACATCCGATTATCAGGAATAGAATAAATATTGTAATCTGTGTTTGCGCCCTATAGTGTTTGTTTATGGGGGGAGATGTTGTTCTCTTTATAATCTTCCTTAATAGAGAGAAAAGCTTAAAGTAGAGGATGAACACTCCACCATTAGCCTAATCTTGCAAGTCTACCCCCTGTTAGGCTCTGAATTATCGCACTTTATTACTGCATTTAGTTCTAGCCCTCGTTATAGTTGGTCTCGACGAAAATTGTCTGTCATCATTAAACAGAGTGTCCAGGAAGTAGAGTGCCAAACTTCGGACATCAAAACTAAAGACAAAGTTGCTTTAATTAAACGTATTTCAAAATGCTTCATTTTCCGTCTGTTTGTTTCTTTCTTTAAAAATAAAATAAAACTCCAAAAATGGATTATAGTATTGATACAACATTTTTAAATAATTTACTGTTTTAAAATTGCGTTTATTTAAAATTAAATTTCCAAAGACATGAAAACTGTTGACTTTAAAAATAACCTACCAGATACGAAATTATTAGCCCTACTAAAGCTGTTAAGATGATTTATTTTTATATCTTAGTCAAAATATATCTGAGGTATTAGAAATATTTTTTTTTAAAACAGGAAAGGAAACTTTAGTCATTTAATAAAATACACTAGAACCCTTTTTTTTATTTATTTTTTTAAATACTTCTTATTTAAAAGAGACATAATATGGAATATTTTCTAATCTACAATAATATTTGCAATGGGACTCTTGCAATATTATTAAAAATCGTAGTGTTACATTGAAAGTTCCTCCAAACAAAAGAATTCCACCGTCTAACATTATAAAAATTCAACATTTTCTATATGATATGAGTTATAGATCTTTGCTACCTCTATGCAAAAGATAGATCTTTCATATATATTCTTTTAAAACAAAAATACTATAGGGAAGACGTAAGGTTGTGCAATTTTGTATATTGTAAAATGCCTTAAGAAAAGTCATGTAACATTGTTTCCTTTGTTTGTAGTGTTAATTTTAATTAAAAGATTATAGTAAAAGATTGCTTTCAAACAATATCTAAAATTATTCTTATTTTCTAGATTGTGATTACATAAACCTTATCTAAGTTATACTTCGGGTGAATTTTGTTTTTGGCACGCGTATATAGATTGTAATCGAGGCTTGGCATGATTTCCCAGCATGAAGCAAATGATGTTACCACTAAAATATTTGTTCGATGCACATGTTGCGGAAGCTGGTAACTGAGACTTTAAACAGATTTAACCATTCTTTAATTTTAAACAATTTGGGAATCCATTCAGAGTATTTGTGACCACTCGTAACAAATATTTCGTGGACAAACGGTTTATATTAAAAGCTAAATGTACAGCTTAATTTGCATCTGAAGGTTTATAGAAAATATTTTATTACGATTTCGTGGCCACAGTGATCATTATCGAGTGTACGATTCTGTGTCTAATTTTTTATAATGTAAACGTAAATCATGTTAAAACTAATTTTGTTGGATTATATGAATTTTATGTTTAATATAGATAGAAATAACTCCTCTATACCAAATCACTTTTTTCCAAAATATTTGTCTTTGATGATTCCCATTTTTGGGATATTACTCTTTTGAAGGTAAATGACGCACCCTGTAAAAATGTAGAAGTGCGTAATTCTTGATTACCTATTCAAGCGGGAATGGTCGGTATATATTTCACAGTCCCAAGTTTAGGTCTCGGTTTTTTTGTCGCACTAACTATTTTCTATGTATAGAAATTATCGATAAATAGGTATGGTAGAACCGAAAGTGATATTAGTTACAGTGACATTATACCAACATATAAGATATCTTGTGCTAATTGGAAGTTTAAAATCCTATCGTAAAAAGTCAGTGGATATTATTTTTATCATATCCCGGCAATCCATTGTGACATATTTATAAGTCCACGATCTGGAGTAAATAAATGTTATTTCTTAAATATAAATGGGAGGATTACGTAGAATTTTAATTTATAATTTTAATAAATTTACAATTAGTGGTTTTTGTAGTGGTTACTGCACCAATTTTGTAAAAATTAAATTTTAAAAAAGTTTGTAAATTCTGGTGTCACAATTTTACTTATACATAAATACTTTATAGGGCAGAACTTTGTGGCGTTCTTTATTAGTGGTTATATTGTTTAAATCTTTATATATAATAGAGTCTTACACTATGGAAAACATAAGTTAAAAAAGAAATGGCATTGACAAACAATTTTAAGGAAAAATTTTGCATCATATTCCTTAAGAAAAAGAAATAATTATTTTAGGTTTTCATAATAAAAATTGTTCTTAATTTGAACAGTTTTTTTCGCCCCAAAATACACATTTCATCAAACTTATCTACTCTTTATTTTTTTACAGCATAAATTTCGTAAATTGTCTTATATATTGTATTTTTTTACTGTCTTATCTGTTTTTAACTTGTCAAAATTGAAAAACAAAATTTAATGTTATAATTGCGATTTGCTATAAACTAGGGTTTTTGTTCGATCGGTACAGGAGCCTATAGAGCTGGAAAGAACATAGATTTGGCTTATTATTATCATTAAAAATTAGAGGGATTCAAGAAGTTTGAAAAATATAAAACATTGCGATTTTCCGCTAAACTTTCAGTGTCGGAAATCAGAATTAAATTGCCTACTGTGTACGGTTTTTATAAAAAAATCATGGCGATAAAAAGGATTCACGTTTAAATGGATATATTTTTTAAATTTTCTTTTTTTTACCTTCTTTTTAACCATCAATCATATAAATACATATTTATATTATTGCAAAATATCCCCAAAATAGTGCCAAATGTCTAATGGAATCAGATATTGGCGTTTACTGTGAATACTGCGTAGCAATTGATAGATTTTCAATATAAGAAATTCATTGATAGATTTCTGTTTAACAATATTCATAATAATCGATTATCGTGAAGAGGTAAATATTCTAATCTGTGTTCCCGCCCTTTAATGTGGGTGTGAGGGAGGGAGGGGGTGTTTTATTCTTGGTAATCCCCTTAATAGAGAGAAAAGCTTAAAGTAAGGGATGAACACTCCACCATTAGCTTAATCTTGCAAGTCTACCTTCTATTAGGCTCTGAGTTATCATCCTTTATTATTGATTTTAGTTCTAGGCTTCACTTTACTTGGTCTCCACGATAATTCTCCGCCACCATTACTTATACAGAGTGTTCAATAAGTAGAATGTCAATCTTTGTGAACTCATTTTGGACATAAAGACTTATGAAAAAAAAGTTGGTTTTAAAAATATTTCCAAAAAAAAATTATTTACCGTCTACAGTCTGTGTGTATTAAAAAAAAAAGAAAAAAGATTAAATCCAAAACGGATTGAGATATTTATAAATCTTTTATACTTTTAGCAGTGTATACATAAATAATAATAATCTTATAATTATTATAACTATTTCAAAAATGTGAGTAATAAGACTTAAATACTTTTTTAAATGTGATTATGCACACGCGTATGATTTTGCTTTACAAAAAATTGAACAAAATTGATGGAATAAAATTAGTCACTTGAAAACTTTTCTTGAATGAATAAAGTTTAAATTTCTTAAACATATGCGCAGAGCAAAGCGGAGTTTACTTGAAACTGCTACGATTTTAAAATTTTGTCGACTCTCTTTCTTTATGGTTTTACCATTTTAATTAACTATTTGTTGTTATTAAATAACAACTTTTTTAGTTCCCGGAGACCTGTGGTTTTGTTCGATGACTTGATTTTTTTTCAACTTCTACCCTGTAGAAACCTTCTAACTATTTGCGATGTTTTGAAAAATTTCAAGAAATCGACGGACAGCGAAACAGCTTAAAACCTTTCAATTTTTAAAACAAGAGAAGATCATGATATTTCATGCATCTCTTATCATTAAATTTTCCAACCTCTTCGTACCATAATCTGGTACCAAAAATATCCTGTTTCCCTGCTTCATTAGAACCTGATATATTTTCCATTTCTTCCTGTTTTCCTCGATTTTTGGCCTGGAATTGCTTCAATATTAAATATTTATATAGTTGTTTCTACTTTATTTATACAAAATTGTTTGTCTTTTTAAACTAATATGGTTTTAATTAACCATATTAGTATGTTTTGGTTATTGTTGGCTCTACTGCGAGCCCCACCATTTTTTAGCTGCCTGAATCTGCTCCGCGGTAGCAATGCCCTTTCATTATTCCTATATTTTGAGCTATTGGTTTTCTGGAAACTCCCATATCTTCCTTCACAATTATCGTTTTTCCTCCGGACAACGTTCTTTGTATTCCTGGTGATTTGGTGCATCTTTGGAACTTCGATTGATTACAGTGAGACAACTTGTTCCCTAGACATTTTACTTCTTGACACAATCCATTGTTTTAGTCATTTTATTTTCACACCTTGATAGTTTTGGTTTTGAACGTCATTTCATTTTGGCTGTTGTCTCTAACAAAGTTTATACCCGCACCGCGAAACTCGTACCTAACTCACTTGGTCTGTTTTCGCACCTGCACTATTGTCTTCATTACACTCGTGATTTTTTAGATTAATTAAATTAAAATTTCAGAGTTCTAACACTTATTCCCTTCTATATACTATTTTCTTTCTACACATATTTTATTGTTACGTTATTTTAATTATTAATCTGTTTTATTACGTAATTTGTTTCCCCTCTTTAATATATTTTATATTACATTTTTATTAATATTTTCCCATTTATTTGACTTCACTGATAAACTTGTTTAAGAATAATTTTCTAAGCTTACTTTGTTTTTGGTTTTATTAACTTTGAATATTATTACATACTTTTTATTTATTAACTGTTTCAAAAATCTGTATTTTGGATTTTTCTGATAGTGAAACAAAAATTATTTTGGACTTTGAGAATTTTTGAAAAAAGTTTAAACTTTATTGTTATGTAGCTTATGAACGAGACAGGATAAAAAGAAATTGTGAACAACCAATCAAAACTACACTTTGTAAAGTATAATGTGACAACCTCAAAACCAGTTTGTTCATAAATTTAAATTCATACAATTTGTTCCAATAATTGCTAAGTTTTCTAAGTTAGAGAAGCAGTTTGAAACAGATCTCTGAGTGAAGGTCACATTTAGTGATACATTCCTACAGCTCAGAACCTGAAACACCGACTTGGACTACTGAAGCTACTCTATTACAATTTTTCCAAATCTGCATAGACTCCTGTCCATTGTAATGATTATTACACGTCAAATCTGAAATTAATATAAAACAAAAATACTTTCCCTTTTGCTTTCATTTCAGTAGCACCACTTATAATACAGTCACAGACTAAGTGAGCAAAGTAGTCAGACGGTTGCAAAACGTACTGGAGTCACTTCTGAAGGTAGATATCTTGATATTGAACAGAAAATGTATGTCCCTATTTTGGTCATGATAAGATCACTCTTTCCTTATTATGACTTGTCAATTATACTGCATGTTAATGTACAAGCCTATTTTTACTGAAGTGTAACGTCACAACTAGACGTCGATCGTCATCCAAACACATTAAAAAAACTAGTTAATGAGCAGCATCATGGTAGTTAAAACCATGATCATCGTAGGTCAAGGTCTTGGCCTGTAATATTAAATTTTAATGTTAGATAAAGGAGTGTTGAATAGAGTTGTTACACAGGTATTGTGGCTATCACTATTTGCTTGACGGTGTCTACGCTCTAACAGGCCTCGTAGATGTCTCCGCTTGCTTCACTCGTGTCAGACTCTCAGCTGTAGCCAGCCTTAAAGATATACGTATGTGAAGGAGCTTCCAATCGCTAAGCTTTCTCGGTGATTCGACCATGCAGGATCTCTCAACTGAATATCACATAATTTTTGGGGTCAGGTTTACAGGTACCATCTTATGAATATTTAAATTTGTAAGTTATTATCTAATTTATTGTGTTATAAGTTGAATAACTCACGAGATGTGGAATTAAAAATGTTTAAAATGAGCTCAATTTTGAGACTTTTTATAAGATTTTTATAAATTTGAATAGAGTTCTATATGATATAATACTTAGTCTCCTGTACCAAATTTCATATTTCTATCTTAATTTTTGTGGCCATTATCGTGTTGATGACAACGACGATGGACGGACGGTACTTTGTCGAAATATTTTGTTTTTGTTCCTTAGGTCATGAAACGTCAACAAACTGTAATAATAATCTCTCTGTAATGTAATCTAACCCTTTCCATAATCTCTTTAGCGTGTTAAGTTTTTTTGAATTTCAAGTGCTAAATATGAAGGAAGATCTGATAGCAATAATTGCGTAGCTCACTCTCGTGTTGTGGGTATATTACCTATCAGCCATCGCTTGGTGACGGCTGACATTTCATCACTATCATCACTTGACTCACACAACATCGCAAAAGCACAATCTTTTTGTCATTCAAATTTCATCAAACTACTCCACTTGACAGTGGTCCTAGCTCGACTGTGCAGTGCAGGTAATTTCCTTGCTATGTGCTGTCGACATCCACCGCGACCTCCACCTTAACCGCGACCCACTTGTTCTGTTCGTACCCTTAGGCACAGCTTTTGTTGGGACTCTAATTAATTTGACTTTATGTATTTTGGCAGGTCCGTGGACAATATTCCCATTCAACCTCCCAGCTTGGCATGCTGCACCCCAATCCTATATCTCGGGTTTGTCTCATCTGACCAGCCATTTTTGATGAATTCAAAATTAACTTAATTTATAACTTAATAACTTGACTTATTGTTAATAATTAACACTTTCGCATAATAGGAGGGTGAATTAGGATTGTACAAGTGGTTAGACTAAAAGCGTAATCTGTCGTTTTGGTATCACTAATAAATAATAATTAAATAGTTACAGAACAAAAACCCTAAAGTGATATCCGACCCTTCCCAAAAAGAAGTACTCGCTCATTTAGGTAGAGAAGGATAAATTCCCATAAAAACGTTCACAGGATGAAACACGTCATTTCTCTGAACGATATACTCCACTATGCACTACCGTTGGCTTCTGGGGGGGGGGGAATGGTGGGGGGGGGGAAGCCTTGCTTTATCGAATTCTTATTGGCTGAGCGCCTTACACTCTAAGACAAGCAACTCATCGTACCTTTAAGTAAAATAAGGGGAATACGCTCGTGATGAATACGGTCTTCATCCAAACCATTACGTACTAAGTGATAAATTCATTTCTTAAAGAAAAGAGATAACAATGATCACCTCTCTTTCATGTTATAAAACAACGAGTCAATAAAAAAATATCCAATAGTATCGATTTAGTTGGTTATGTGGGTACTGGTATTTAAGGAATGGAAAAATTCAAACACTTTTAAGCTATATACTTGATATTTTGATAAAATATATTTCTGTTGCAGAATTGTTTCTCTTATTTTTATTTTTATTATTTTTAATATCATAAATTATTAAGCTTATTTTAGAAAGAAAATTAAAACTCTTGCACACTTTTGACGTTAAAAAAAAATACATGGAAGTGTTTTTAATGACTGGATATTTTTACAATTAGATGTTTTTATTTTCACACATAGTATAGAATAAGTACGTGAATGGTCAAAAATAATAATGGTCATGCTTTCGCGGAAACAACAATTATTTTGAGATACTCTGGGTAAAATAAAAGATTTGGGTATGATTTGTGACGTTATCGTCTGTGTCTCTAGCATTTGTCTTCTTTGAAGAACTGTACTGCCCAAAGGATTGGACCGACTTTATTAATACATTGGTCACATCTCAGTCTACCCCATTTTTTGATAATCTTATATTCTGGAGTACCTGCCATAAGAAAAGTACCATAAATTTAGATTTTTCAAAATCGTTAAAGCCGATTTTGATAAAATTTTAGTTAAATATAATTATTATGCAAAGAAAACGTATGAATCTGTATCTTTCAAAAAACATCGGTTCATGAGTTATCAATAAAAACAAAACAACATCTGACATGGAGTTGTTAAAAATTATGTAATTTATCAAATAAGTGTTTTAGGAAACCCAGATTTCAAAGAGATTTTACTGAAATGTAAAGATTAATGACTCAATCCAATGAGCAAAATTGCAAGTAATATTAAATTACCAATAAGGAATAATTTCCCCAAATACTAAAATTATCCTTATTCGCCGAAATTTTACCTCGATTTCATCTTGTAATATATGTGATTAAGACGAGTTTATGTTCAACACAAATAAATCATGTATGTATCTTATTTAAATTTATAAATATTGATTAAGAAATTATAAGACACCGTCCATGGTTGATTTTCTCTTTTTTACTGTGAACTATCGAATTTCAATTGTGAATAAGAAAGTTAAAAAATTTACGTAATTGCACAGTTTTATTCCTTTTTAAATTAAAATAAATTGAGTTGATTGCCCACAGTATGTGGTGTTATTTACATTTTTTTTTAATTGATATGGTGGGACTCACCTATAAAAATACATTTTCCAAAAGTATATCTACCCAAAGGTAACATAATGTTAATAAACTTAGTTTTTATTTATTCGCCTACATCAAAAGGATTGCTTAAAAAAAAGGTAGAGTTACTAAGAATTAGCGTAACCTACAGTAAAGACATACAAACTAGCTGGTATTAATTTGTTGATCTTTGTTCATGAAATATTTGGTTTTGAGGCTTGAAATAATTTACTGAGCTTTCATGGAATATACTGCTTAGAAACACCTTTCTGTGGTATGGAGCTCATCTACAAGGTAAATAAATCTGTTTAATTTAGCCTTACATTCAGTAGAACTCCATTGTTGTATTATCAATGGAATCTATGCTTGGCGCAGTGCACGGTACTAGCTAATTCATCACTTTTGTTTGCTCAAGTAATACATAAATAAAGTGGTGCTAAAGTACTGCAAGGCAGGAAAACTTGATTTAAACGATTTGTTTTTAATAGGCCTTGGTTTATGGTTTAAAAATTAACTTTCCCAAAGGACATTGAGAAGTATAGTGGTATCTAAGTAAAATTATTATACTTAAATGTATATTTTATATTATTTTTCAAATTATTTAAAATTAAATGGTAAACTCTACGAAGTTTCTTCAATAACAGGCATTTAGGTGTTTGTTATGAATCGAGTCCTAACTTTTTTGGTTGGCTATTATGCTCTGCATTAAAATTTTATTGAAGGCCAGTTTGAAAAGATTAATTGAAACATTGTACGATTTTATAGTACACTGTTTAATATAGTATAAAAAGATTCTCTAAAAATTGGTATCTATATCCCAATTTGTTCTTGAATTATGACAAAAGGTAAACAAACAGACAGACAAAAAACGAAACATTGATTTTGTTTGATAATTTTTTTTAGGCACTTTTTTTTCTTCTTTACTTTGATGTGTAGGATCAGTTTCCAAAGTTTGGCACCTTACTTACTAAACATTCTGTATATTATATCAATTCTATTCGATTTAACATCTAATTGTAAACTCCAATTTTATCTACGTTGACACATATTTAGGTACTTATAAATTATTAAGATTTTGTTGTTGTTTTAAACCAATAACTCACGTACCGATAATTAAAAAAAATCTACCAAATTTGGCTCCGTATAGGCTGTATATAAATTTAAAAAAATTATAAATGATAATTTCAGTCTCCTATAATATTGTTATTGAAATCTTGATAAACTCCGAGATGTAACAGAAATATTACAAGATACCAAATTGTATAAAATATCGGTTCATTTGTTTGGGGGTAGAGCAATGTATAGTCAACAAATTAATTTAATTCCGAAACCACTTTTTACTGCTCATGATGCCTCAAAAATATATTGTCGTATAAGCTCAACATCAATTTTGTTGCTCATCAAATAAATGTTTATAAAATACGGATATGCTAGGAAGTAAAAAGATAAACATAAACGTCAAGTCTTATGTATTTTAAATTTCTTAAGCGAGCCTTGTGCAAAATGTAAGAGGATTTATTGTTTTTGCGTCTACAATACATAGTTTTTTATGGAAAAGCCATTTCATGAAATCTATGAAGAAAGTATTAAAGGAATTAAATTTGATTACATCTCATTTATTTAACTTTGTGTTAATATTTTTTTATTAAAAAAAGAATAAAAACCTAGGAAAACTGTTAATGACACATGTCCCATTAGAGACTTATAGTAACAAAATTCCTTCCCAATGTTCAAAAGAAAAAAAAATTCTGTAAAATTTAATGGATTGCTACATTTTATTGTCTCCAGTCGTGAATTCAAAATAAAAGTTTCTTCAAAAGACAAAAAGATCTATTGATTTATTTTTCTCTATAATCACCTTTAATTTGAACTTATACGAAATGGTTTTCTCATCCTTACCGCTCAAAAATTATGTTTTCCAAGAAAACCACTTCAGAAAGAAAGAACTTCAATATTATAACGAAAGAAACTTTTTACAGCACCACTTTATAATATTTAAAGTTTTCCTTTACTTTCTTACTTAAACGTTCTGTGATTGAAAAAAAAAATCAATGTTTAGTTTTTATGGAAATATTATTTTTGAGGCCACCTGTCACCAAAATAAAAAATATTATGGAATGATATCTGTAGTCAAATCAGTAAGGTTCAAACATTAAGACCAATTTAATCAAAGTTATGTATGTAATATATTTTGGTTTAATCACGAGACGTTTCATTTTCCAAATAACACTTTAAGGAAAATCTTTTTTCGTTACAAACTTTTTATTTTATAAAAAATAGGCTCTATTGAGGTAAATATATTTTATTCAAATGTAGCCAATACATACCTAAATAATATTTATTGGTTACCATATCCTAAAACATTTCGAACTTAATGTTGTTGCTAACAACTCAAAACAATTTGATGGGCACCATAATGGTACCTACCCAGCCCGTTCATACAATGTAATGAAATCAGATCCACTAAATGTACTCCAAAATTGTTTATTTCTTGGGCTTTGTTGAAAATTTATATGCTATTAGTAGATTAAATGATCTTACCTAGAATAAGTAGTACAGGATGTGTTTAAAACAAAGGTTACACAGATTTCCTGAACATTGTAATTGCGTATCCTCTACTCTTTGAATAGTGAGCTAATCTATACTCTTCGGTTTAGGAATAATTAAAAATAATAATATTAATAATAACAATTTTTTAAAATATTTTCTATATCCGTCAATAAAAACTCGATTTTAAAACCTTAGAAAGAGTTTAAAAGATAGAAAATATGTATCTATTAAACATGATCAGGATTTCGAAGCGAAGCAACTTGTGATTTCATTTAGGAACGCAACCGCAATCTGTATTTGTACAGATTTAGTACAGGTATAGTAGTACCCAAATGTGTACTTGTATGAAGAAAGTTGATGTTTACACTTGATGCTAAATAGAAATAAGTATTATAAAATATAGGTTTACGTAATGATATATCGTGAGTGCCATTTCAAAGCTTTTTCAATTCGTTGTTACTACATGATGCTTTTTTAAATATCTCTATGAGAGCTGAGTGATTTATTTCTACTTTTTAAACTAAATATTCTTTTAACAAATACCATACAATTTATGCCTGCTATAGTTCATGACTGTAGTGTATTTTATTTTACACCTGTACTTGGAATCTCCTGAGCCTAATGCTGTGCTACCTATTAGACGTCATGAAAGCTTAGTGAATTCTTGTTGAAGTCATTGTAATAAAAATGTCCATGTAAAGGAGTATACAACAGAAAACTATTTTCTTTTGAGAAAAGAAATAATTCAACAAGAAAATTTTATATATTTTTTTCTTTTTGAAGGAAAAGTTTTATATGCACCTTTTGGAGTAAAAATTCTGCTAATTTCAAAGTTGAGCAGTTAATTACAAAAGTGTTCAAAAAACATATTACAAATTTATCAATAATGATTGAAATTACCAATTGAAACTTATTTAACCCCTGTCCACATAAAAATTTAATAAAAAAAAATTTAGATATGATATTTACTTTAATTAAATTATTTTAGAAATTTTGAGAATAGTTCGTTCCTTTGAGACTGGGAGCTGAAAATTAGTTAGGTACATTACTCATTACAAAAATACATTTTCATCGAATATGTTAACATCATTGTGCTAACAACGTATCAATTTAAGTGTAAAAATATCTAAAACTACAAAACTTGTAGAATGTAGAAGTGATCTCAAGGTAGTCTGCTTTTGGTTTTTATTTGTACATGTAACCAGTAATAGTGTGAAATTAAAGAGAAGCCTGTAGGCACAAACTGAAAATTCATGTTTCATTAAATTAACTAGGATGAAAATTGAGATTTAACAAATTATTGGAACGTAGGGAAATTAATTTTGAATAATTTTTAGAAGGAGAGCCCTTCTCTGTTATTAAGAGTTCAATAAAGAAATATCATTTAAAATAAAAGAAATTTTTTAATTATTTTTCATGAGACAATTTTTTACCAGGTAAGTTAAATCTGATTATACAGACTTATATAAAGGTCTCAAGAGCAAATGGTTTGGTTGAAAATTCTTTCTAAAGTGATAAATAATAATGAAATATTGACAAAATTTAATTATAAACTGTAAATTTTTTAATTAATTAAAAATCTCAATCCTAAGTACAGCTATTACAAAAAAGGGTGAATACTTGATTTGAACAACTAACTTTAATGGGACAAACGTTTTTATATTAATTGCTTTTTTAATTTATATCTATTTTTATAATTGTATCCACTCGACTAGTTTTGAAATGCACTTTTATATTTTTATGTGTGACATTGAAATATTCTCTCTCTCTCTCTCCCCTCCCCCCTCCCTCTCTCTCTCTCTCTCTCTCTCTCTCTCTCTCTCTCTCTCTCTCTCTCTCTCTCTCTCTCTCTCTCTCTCTCTCTCTCTCTCTCTCTCTCTCTCTCTCTCTCCCCTCCCCCCCTCCCTCCCTCTCTCTCTCTCTCTCTCTCTCTCTCTCTCTCTCTCTCTCTCTCTCTCTCTCTCTCTCTCTCTCTCTCTCTCTCTCTCTCTCTCTCTCTCTCTCTCTCTCTCTCTCTCTCTCTCTCTCTCTCTCTCTCTCTCTCTCTCTCTCTCTCTCTCTCTCTCTCTCTCTCTCTCTCTCTCTCTCTCTCTCTCTCTCTCTCTCTATATATATATATATATATATATATATATATATGTCTGGAGTCGGACGTATTTTTTTTTTTTTTTTTTTTTCATCAGCCGTCTTTCATGGGCTTATGTCCCGGCTACCTCATACTTATTATTTTTACCTTTTGTTTAAACAGTGTAAGTCTTGTAAAGTTTTGAGTGTGGTAGTTGTGAAATGATTGCAAGTGGAAGTACTGGCCAGTTACTACATAATGAAGGTGGTTATCTTACGTTGGCATCGGTTGGCGAACAACCTCAAAATAAGTAAACTCATTGACTCTCGTCCTACAATATAAAAAACTGTAAGTTCATTTGCATTATTTTATTTCAGATTTTTTTTTCCCGTACAGCAGTATCCATGGTTTTTTGATTTTTTATTTTTTTTTTCAACTACCGAACTAACACATTTGTTGTCGCATAGTTTTGGTACTGTTTTAATTTGTTTTAAACGATTGGTAAATAAGACAGTTTTGCACTGTCTATTCATTATTTTGTAATTTTTTGATGATATTTTGTTTTGATTTAGTTTTTTTGTTAAATTTTCACAACTTTAAATATCAATAAATCTAAATATTCATTAACGTACAAATTGTTTTGATTAGGTAATGCCTCTCATGACTATTGGCTAATAATATAGACTGTATATTGTAAATATTAGATTCATATAATGGGTAATCATTGAATTGTATATTGCTCTTAATGTTGTAATTTTGTAAATAATAAGGAGCTCATCTATCTATCTATATACAACAGTACATGTTTGATATCTAATCAATTTATGGCTGAACAATATATCTAGTAGTAATCAGAAATCAAATACGACATATCAATTTGGTGGTGTTCAAACTTTCAATCTACTCAGCGATGGCTGAATTGCAAACAAGATTAATGGAACACTGAAGAATAGTGAGAGGAGATACAAAGTATCGTCAGTTTTATTTGGAAAATACCAGTTGTAATATTACTTGTTTGCTCCTTTCTCTTGCGAAAGCAAAGTTAATTAACATTATATATATTTTAATTTATTGGACTAAATTTTGGTTACCTTTTTTAATTTTTTTTTTTTTTTTTTTTTACATATATAAACATTCCGCGAAGTATAAATGTTATAATGAGTAAAAAGTTGACATTTGGACAGAAATATCCGTTTTACGGATATTGAATACACAATTGTGGTTTTGAATTGAAGTCTCTGCAGTATTTTTCGGGTCAAACGAGTGGACCAATGTTAATGACATTTGTTATGCCTATGTATTTTGGCATTATCTCAAGAATTTTTTTTTCAATATCTCAAATCATGAATAACTGTAATAAGATCAAAAATATTACGGTTTATCTAAAGTTGGGCTGTACCGGTTCCGATTATATTTTGCTAATATTCAGAGGCTAATTTAGAAGAAGTACGGATTTGTAATATCTAGGTCATTTAGCTGCATCTACACATTTTTTTTCTTTTCATCTAGTGCTCGGAAAAATCGCTCTCTGTCATCATTACGTTTTTGCTATTAGTTTTCATATTAGAGTATTCAGAAGCTATGGGTGATTATTATTTAATAATATTCTGTTCTAATCTTACTTTTTGTTATAAGTCGGTGGTGACCGAGAGATTTTTTCCTTTAAACAATAAACGAAAAACACATATTTTTACTCAAATATAACATAGCCAAACGCCTTGGTCTTTTTTCCAATTATACTTTATATGGTAATTGTGTTTATGGAGTACTCGAAAGTCCAAATGTGTAGAAGATAGATTCATATCACATATAACACGATTCGTGTGTATCAAAAAAAACTTTGAATTATGATTTAGTTAAACCGACTTTCACAGTTTTAATCAAAGTTTCTTAAAATGTCGTGTGTAAGATCACATGTCCAAAAAAATCTCTCTCCAGTCTAAAATTATCACTCAAATAGAAATTATGAACCATGGGCGCATCTCTAGAGGTCTAAGGCATCCACTCTTCCATCGTGACCAAGACGAGAGACATCATTTTCAGCCAATCCAAAACGATGTAGGTAGTCGTGTTTGGTAAGGTAAGTATTCGACCACTTTGCCAGAACTACAGATCTTGGGACCTTTCATGACATCCGATGGCTTTGAGCGAGAGTCTCTCATCTTTTACCTGAGCTTTGTACTCATAGACCTGCTTCACATAACGTGATACAGAGTGTTCAATGGTATTTTTGCGAAAGACAAGGTTATTGGTTACATAGGTTTTTGAGTTGTATCATTATAGTTCCCTCGTTAACCAGTAGGTCCATGTTCTTATTTCCGAAAATGTCGATGACTACATATCCACTGGAGAATAATGTTTCATCCATTATGAAGTATACTAGGTAAACTCTCAAGACACCCAATTATACGGCCCTACTGTGCAGAAATATTGCAGCACAGCGAAATTATTTGCAGCCTGATGAAATATAATTTGTCCTTCAATAGATTAAGTTTTTTATTTCTAGCTAAATTGATGCAATTTCTCCATCAAGGTTTCTGGTAGTTGCAATAGTAAAACTTGAAATCTCCATAGTTGTGTAAAATGTAATTTTGTTTATGCATTTTCCTTTTTATTAATAAACAACACTTTTCACATTCTAACTCGATATTTAAATTTGTTCTCTCGGAATTGGAATAATAATTCTGACTTGACTGCAACTATGGTACAAAACAACTGATACTCTTAGTTCTCTTATTGAAAGAAAAATCAAGAGTAGTGGATTCAAATTTCTAACAGGTCATAACTCTCTTACATATTTGGTATCACGTTTTCAGTCGACGGGACCTCTGAATCTACGAAACCGCCAACCAACGTTGGCTCTTCTCTTACATAGGCAGGCGACAAATTACAATAGGCCTATTACTTTGTCAACACCAGACTTCCTAAAGTAGCTGATCAATGGAGATGACAAATAATATGAGTGTAAAAAAAGAGTACACTGAAATCAAACAAACTGTGTGAAATAAATTGTATGATCATTATTAAAGTTAAATTTGGTTTCGAGACTAGAATTATAATATTACATTATAAATATATTATTAATACGTATTATAATATTTACATTTATTAAAGTTTCATAGAATAATTTTAATTTGTTTAAATATTTTACTAATTTATCTTAATGTTGGAAATTCGTTATTTTTGTAAAGAAAAATCGAAACTTCTCGTACATTTGAAAGCAAACTGTCGTTATATATCGATACATCGTACATAGATCACACGAAGGCTCAAAAATTTATAGTGTTTATCCAGCATCGTGGGTTACGTCGAGAGTTATGGTTTGTAGGGAATATTGTTTGAAAAAGTTAGGATTATTATATTACCACACAGCTATTATTATTGAGTCAAGAATTAAATTAATTTTGAAAATTTCATTTATGACGTTAATAAAACGCTATAAAAACATAGATCTTTAACTAATATTTAAGCGGCACGATTGTTTACCATGATTTTTTTTTTGAAATCATAACAATCGGTCATGTCGCAGCTTCAGAAAGTCAAAGAAAAAGATGTTACATGAATTTAAATATTATATAAATATGTTGTATATATATATATATATAGAGAGAGAGAGAGAGAGAGAGAGAGAGAGAGAGAGAGAGAGAGAGAGAGAGAGAGAGAGAGAGAGAGAGAGAGAGAGAGAGAGAGAGAGAGAGAGAGAGAGAGAGAGAGAGAGAGAGAGAGAGAGAGAGAGAGAGAGAGAGAGAGAGAGAGAGAGAGAGAGAGAGAGAGAGAGAGTGAGAGAGAGAGAGAGAGAGAGCAGAAAATTTTATAAAGTGAAAGTTGTTGTGGCATGTAGCCACCACGAATTGAGAATTACCGTTGGTAGTATTTGAAATGATTAATATTTATACATTAACAAGGATTCAACCTTAAACTGTATTACGTAAAAAGTGCATTTGAACAAAGAGTTGTATATTTAATTAATTAGAGCCTAAACTTGCTTCGTTTGAACCATTTTCCCACCTTAATACTGCCTGCTTAGTGAGAGATGCTCTGTTATTTTAGATTTGTAGAACATGAAGAACTTCCTTCAGTGTAGGGATCTGTATTTATCATTCTACAACTCCACCACATTCCATTAGGTCGCATATAAACATCGTCTTGACTTGACTAAAGTGGTCTTTATGTAATGAAAGTCGATAAACAGCGTCATTTCCCTTAAAACGTACAAGACCCACACTTAATACAGTCCCGAAATCAATCTGAATTCAAAAGTGTATTGATCGTAGCCTGAAGATATCTTGACTGTCTGTTTGTATACATTTGTTTGCTCTGTTAAAGTTCTCGATGTTTCTGATGCAGAAGTCTATAGCGGTAACTTCAACTTGAATTATGGATTTCATTCTATGTTTACTAGTCGACAACGTGTCGATCGTGACAAAGTTAATTTTTAATATTTGACTTGAATAAAATATCTAAAACAACAAATTTCAAATGGAATAAACCGCTAAGATAGTTGTCTTTCTAAATGTTTAAACTATTTTATTTCCATTGGCAGAGCAACAAACTTTACAAATTTAATGACAAGTGATTCTTTAGAATTAGTATAAGTATAACATCAATACTACGTGGTTTTAGCTAGGTTTACTAAAAGTTAGATCCACGCTAAGACACGCTTCATAAATCATATACGTGCTATAATGACGGTGAATTGTTTTGTTATTTACTCTTAAACAATTTGCGATTGTTAAATTGGTCGTGGACCAACTGAATTGGTTTAGGTAGGAGGTTATTTAATAAATAATATTTATAATCGAAAAATTTTCTCAGCTTCAGTCTATGTCAATTTATGACGACAAAAGAAATTAAAAATATGAAACCATACTATTAGATAATTTACTTATTCATGGTTACCTTAATTTGGTAATTCGCCAAACCGTAAATTCTTTGTCTATTGTTAAAACTTTGTTAAAATATCGGAGTCACGAAATCTATTGATTGTGTGTATATATATATATATATATATATATATATTTACAAGAGATTGTTGTGCATTGACGACAAAATGAATTAATCTTACTTAGTCACTCTAATGATCTATATTTCAGTAATTCTTAACAAGACGTAATAAACGAACAACTCTCATCGTTTCAACAAGTACTATGCGTCCATCAATAACAGCTCTCGTCAGATTGGTTTATCTCTCGTCTTTAACATTGTTTACTTTTATTACTTGTGCCGATATGTGGATTTTATTGACCGAGTGAATTGAGATACTGGTAAGTCTGTCATTTGGTATTTTGTGTCTTTTATAAGCAGTTACAGATAAACGTGTTAATAATCATTGTGAAAAAAGGTTCATTGTAACTAGGCCTAATATATAGGTACATTTTTTATTAAAAATTTTAAATGACAACCATTCAATACAGTTATTCTGCAGATTCATGGCATGGGATACTAGTGCTTGAATACATCACGCGTTGTTATGTATTTAATATATTGGCCTGGATAAGGTATAAAGAACAGTACTACTAAAAACAAACTATAAATGAAGAAACTTTCCTTAGGATGTGTTTTCTTTTCTAAACACATCCTCACGCAATATTTTTGAACGGTTTAAATTGTAGAAATTAAAACCTTTTACAGCATCAGAGATTAAAACTTATCTATTACATTGTTAGTAACCAGTATATTGTTTTATTCTTTGAGATTTCTTAAAGACACCTTGGAGAATCGTCAAAACAATTTACAGTTCCAACGAATTGGATGAAGGTACCAAGGTGATTGGTGTGTAAAGGTCTGTTTTTCAGTTAAGGCAATGTTGCGTTCATTTATATCCTTTAATACAGCATATTATTCACTACTACTGTGATTCAAATGCATGGTAAATCACAAGTACAACGCAAGAAGCAAGATTTTGATCTCTTCTTATTTCTTCTAGTAGTGGATTTTTATTCAAGTATATAGTTGCTGTGGTATTATTTAGAGTTAGTCCGCGGTTTAACCATATTGCTGTATCACATCGTGTACTAGGCAGTAGTCACACTAGGTTTACATGAAGCATTTATTGAATTTTTTTAACATATCTAAGGACCGAAATCTACACTTCACTGAACTATTACTATTGTAAGGTTTTTTGTGGTACCAGATTCGATTTCTCGAATCAATATCGCTTGGCTGTGATAGGATTTATCTAAATAAGTACAGAGAAAAAAATTAAGTGATTCAAAACTATTTAAATATTATCGAAACATAATTAAAGATTTACAATATTTAGATGTATATTTTAAACTTTTATTTCTAGGTTAAAACTATGATAGAAGACTATACAATATTTAGTTTACAGTCTTCCCAATATTTACTTTTATAATTTTTATTTTTCCTAATATATTACTTAATTAACTAAATGCACAATTTAAATTACTTAATTAACTAAATGCACGATTTAAGTTACTCACTATACATAATAATTATTTTGATTTAATTATAGAAATATTTTTGGCTCCCTCAAATAGCTTCGTTAGGTAACATGAGATCCTTTTATCAGCTTATTTATGATGAAGGAGATTTTCCTTAATATTTAAATCAAAATACTTTTCACAATTTCTTAATACTACATTTATTTTAATGGTTCTAGATTAGATTTGTTTTTAGATTAATTATGATTTTGGACTCTCAATTTATATTTGATTAATTAGTTATGCTGGGGTTCTGTATTATTTATTTTAATTCTGGGATATTTTTTAAAATTTGTATTAATTAGTTTTTTGTTTTTATGAGATCTTTCTTACGTAATTTGTATATATATTTAAAACTACTTACAGATTTTTTTTTCTATCAAACCGTCGCACTTATATTCACACAGATTCACTTCACACACAATACGCTTTTTTTTATTAATTTATTTTTATTGATTTCTCACTTTACACTTAGATTTTTTTTTTAATGATTATTATGGCTTTACTTGCCTTTTAAAACACACTTGGACTTATTAACTTATTGAAATTATTTTACACATTCTGCTCTGGACCTTTACTACGTCTAACTTGCGTGGTGATAGTTTTTAGACTGTCTTAAGAAAACTTGCCTCTCCCTCTTTTTCCTTCACGCGGTTAAAATTTTCAATTAAGCATTGTACTTTCTTGAAATTCTATTGGTTATTTATTCG